>VZTE01001104.1:327448-346985 GCA_013397775.1 Eulacestoma nigropectus
GTGGCACCCCCCGAGCGCCCCCCCCCCCCCCCCCCCGGAATGTGTGTTTTCACATCAGTTACGGCGATTTTGGGAATCTCTAACGGAGCTCCAGGTTGTGGTTTCACCACAAGAAGCGACGTTTTTCCAAGCATGGGCACCGGAATCCAAATCCAGCTTTTTTCTGAGGGCTTGTCAGGGAGCCTGTGGTGCTGCTCTGCTGTGCCATGAGGTGCTCAGGAGCAGGGGGACACGGCTGGATTTCCCCAAGGATCCGTGCCGTGTGCCTTCCCCACCGCTGCAGAGGGTCAGGGCTGCTCCATCCGTGCCCCAGTATCACGGATTTAAGGATCTGCCACGGTAGATCGAAGCATCTGACCTCTCCCTGCAACTCCCAGCAAAAATCACTGCTCACAAGCACCTTCAGAACCTCTTCCCTGAATTCTGGGGGTTAGCCGAGGCTCCTGTGGGTGGACAGCCTTGGAGAGGCAAATGTGGAGCCTGGAATTAGGACACAACATTTGGTTTTAGGCAGAGAAGGGAGTAACTGCTCAAACGGTCAGGAAAGAGCCGTGCCATGGGGTTCGGGTGGGTGGATTCAGTTCCTGAGGGGAGAACCGAGGCCATAAAATGCTCCAAAAAGTTTGGGAGCTGTGAACTCTCCAGGTGACAGATTTTTAACAGCAAACACCCCTGACTCTGTGAATAGGGAGGCAGACAGTTCCATCGGCTGCTGGAAAGGCTTTTTGTGTGCTTGCAGTTGGTCTGGCGTGAGCTGGGCAGTCAGGAAACCCAGAGCCCAAACTGCAGCTGTGTCCTCACGGGCAGCGCATGGATATATTTATATTTTCTTTTCCATGCATAGGAGTCTTTTTCCCCGGCGTTTTTCACCCCTCATTCCCAAGGTGACTGGATTTGTCCTTCCCAATCCCACCTCTGATACCACAACGCCCTGTGAGAGGTTAAGGGATGTCACCAAGGGCAGGGACAGGGTGGCTTGTGCAGAAGAGGATGAAAGCAAGAAATCCCTAAAAGCAGCAGGACCAGATGTGTCCCAACAATGGGATTGTTCCTCCGAGGCAGTGCACACGCACACGTGGAGCCTGGCTAAATATTGGTCCTGGATTGCTTGGTCTCTGTGCACATGAAAGGCTACAAAAAAACCCACAAAAAACCCAGCACAAACTATTCCAGCAAACCACAAAGCGAAATATTCGCTGGAAAGAGGCCATGCGCTGAGGTGAGGATGTAAAATGCACTGATTTGGGGTTTTTTTTAAATAATTTTTTACTCAATCCCAGCTCAGCTTAGCACCTCCAACCCCTCCATTTTCAAAAGGGGGGAAAAAAATGTTTTTGCATTTTCAGCCAAAGTCCACGTGAAAAAAATAATAATTATAAAAAAACCCCCAAACAAATCCAACCCCCAGGTCCCACCCCTTGGGATCTCTGTTCTCCCTGGCTTCCCCCAAGGCCACCCTGCTTTCACACAACCAAGGAGCGCTGACAGCAAGGAGGGATCGGGAAAGGGGGGGGGCGCTGACAATTTTTCCCTGGGATCCTTGTAAACTTGGAAGAGCTGGTTCGGCTGGGACCACCCAGGCACCGTTTCTGGGATGGCAAACTCAGCCTCCCCTCGCAGGGTGACAGCAAAGAGAGGTCAGCGTCACCTCAGCACGGAGATCTTGGCTAGGGAAACCTGCATCCCACACAAACCTGGGAGAGGAGGGAGCCTGCGAGCCAGGGGAGGACCCACGTGCAGCTGCATGGCCAGGACGAGGATAAATCCTCTGTCTCCTGCTCTTGTGGAGTGCAGTGGCAAAGGGACCTGAACCAGGGTTAGGCAGAGAGATGAAAAGTGAAAGCAGAAGTGATGTGGAAGTAAAACCCCCTTGGATGTGGCGCCTGGGGACAGGGCTTGGTGGTGGCCTTGGCAGTGCTGGGGGAATGGTTGGACTCTGATCTTAGAGGGCTTTTCCAGCCTGAAGGGTAACAACCAGACAAAACCTCTCCCAGCAGCTGCTCCAGCAGCAGGTGGGTGGCTGGGAAGCGATGGAAAGCAAAAGGAGAGGCCAGTCCCAGCAGGAGGCACAGCCCATCCTTTACCACTCAGACACGTTCTTTTTGCTTTACGTTAAAAATCACACATTTATGTCTCATCTTTGAACCCTTCTCCCTCTTGCAGCACCAAAGCTGGGCATGAGCTGCTCACCTAAACCTCAGGAAGAAGCAAACACCACGGACTGAGGCCCTGGCACAGGGTGCCCAGAGAAGCTGTGGCTGGAATCCCTGGAAGTGTCCAAGGCCAGGATGGATGGGGCTTGGAGCAGCCTGGGATAGTGGAAGGTGTCCCTGCCCATGGCAGGGGGTGGGATGAGCTGATCTCCAACCACCCTTCCAACCCAGACCATTCAACGGGTTCGATGATTCCACCACTGCCTGCATTTTGCCCATGTTTTAAGGGAATAATTCCAGGTTTTCCAGCTGCACCTCGGTGCTTTTTGTGGTCTCGATGCCATTCCCCTTGCCTTTGTAGTCTCAGGATTTGTTTGGAGGGTGGTAAAGTGCACTCAGCCCTTTTATGATTTCCTGTCCTGTTTCGGAGCCCTGCACTGAAAGACTTTAGTTGCCTCCTAAATCTTTTTCCAGAACTCTCCTGTCACTTTAAATACGGGCCAGCGTTTTGTTAGCTTCAAGACTTTGAAATAATATCAAAGTAAACCTCAAAGGAAAATAACGCAGTAAAGGGGAAGGTTGGGGCTTAATTCATATTTAAATAAAGATCCTTCACTTCAGCTTGGGTTACTGTGTAAAATGACTGGGAGCAAATGGAGCTTTTAAAGGCCTTGCTCCCCCCAGGGGTCTACTTTAAAATGGTCAGGGAGCCTACCAGGCCCAGGAATGAAACTGCCTTCCCAGGAAAAATTCCCTGCCATTGGGAAGAAAAATCCTTGAAGCTCTCCAGAGCTGAGATGGACATTTTTCCTCGCTCCCCTCCTGAGCTGTGACCCAGAGCAATGTTTGTGAATGGTGGGAAGGCAGACAGGATCCTTGTCAAAGCCTTTGGAGAAGGAGACGAGGAGCTAGGATTGATTTGCATGTCAAAACACGGCTTTTTCTTTCATTTTCTTTCCATTTTTCTGGGGCTAACCACACACAGGAACAGGAGATATTGCCCTTTTCCCGTCCCAAAATGCTGGTTTTCAGGAGGGGAAGGGGGAACTAAGGGCTGGTTTCCAACAGGCCTCAGCACCTGACAGGGATTTGTCCCGGTGTCAGAATTCCAAGCTGACTGCCCAGCACAGGTACCTCTGCAGGAGCAGCCAAGCACTCAGCTCCCCTGGACTTTATCCGGGGATCTCCTCTGAAATTCTCCTCTAAGCTCCACATCCTGCTGCAGCGCGGAGCAGGAGTGGTGACGGATTTAGCCTTCCACGTCCCCTCTGCCTTGATTCCTGATTTCCTACTCCAGCCCCAGGAGCAGTGGGCGGGAGGGACGGCTTTTGCTAACGCCAGCAACTCCAGATCTGCCAAAACCCCGAACAAAGGCTGTGAGAAAAATATTTCTGCAGGAAGCATTTGCTGAAACATGATTCATTTCTCGAAGATAAGTCCTATTTCTGCCCGGCCAACACTTACAAAAGGGTTGGCCTCCCTCATCCCTGCTCCAGCCCGGATGATGGATACGGCCGGAGCACGTGCTTCCAGTTGAGGGCTCACCAGTGGGTTTGCTCCCATGCAAAGGCGGTTTGAGGCTGGGGACGTGCGGGGCTCGCTCTGGGTGCCCCTCATTGTCACCGCCGTGTTCTCCCCGCTCCGGAAGGGAAGAGGGCTGTCCCCGTTCCCGGCTTCGCGCCACCACTTCAAGCATCATTGTTTTGCAGCCGCTGTGACACCCCTGCCTGGTGGCTGTGGCTTTTTCACCAGCTCCTAGAGACAATGGGCTCCGCGGGTCATTCGCAGTTCATCACGTCTTTGGAGTTGTCCGGGCACTTAGTTGGAAAAAAAACGTTCCTGCTTCGCACACAGCCGGGAGATCCACAATGGAGTTTCCTAACATCCCTCATTGCAGAAAACCTCGTTCAGGAGGGGCCCTGCCAGCCTGTGGCTTGCTTTCCCAAATTAGTGAGCGGGTGGGAACTCAGCAGGAACTGGGCCGGGGAACAGCTGGCACGGCCCCGGTGACGCGCGGGACGGCGGCTCACGGGAGGTGGGGAATGTCCATCCAAGCGTCAGTCCTGGTGGAGTGATGGACCCAAAATGATGGGCAGGGATCTCCACAGCCACAGCTCTTCTCACCATAAAATCATGGGATGGTTTGGGTGGGAAGTGACCTTAAAGCCCATCCCGTTCCACGCCCTGCCTGGGCAGGGACACCTTCCACTGGACCAGGTTGCTCCAAGCCCCGTCCAACCTGGCCTTGGACACTTCCAGGGATCCAGGGGCAGCCACAGGGACATTCCTGGGATACCACACCCCGTGCCAAAGCTGGCAGAGTCCCCCCACGGGGCCGGACGCGCACCCGGCACACCGGGGGTGAGCTGCCCACAGGCCAGCCTTGGCTGCCCTTTAGATCCATCCAAGGTGGTCTCCTGGTGGCCTCGTGGCATCCCAAGCCCCCCATGTGGGATTCTGTCACTGGATTTTTATTTCCCCTTTTGTTTTTTTTCCCCTGGGATACAGGAAGTCAGAGGAGCTGGCTGGGCATGAATGTGTTCCCATGAGTGATTGCCCGGGTCACTCTCCCTGCGGGCATCGTCATCAGCATCACCCCCATCAGCGACATCCAAGCTTCCTGTGTGCCACCATCGTCTCTGGGGACAGCTGGGGGTGCCTGGTGGTCCATGGGCTCCTCCTGCCAGGGCTTGGGCTTGTGCTTCATTCGCCAGTTGCCACCACAGAGCAGCCTGCTCTGAGGAGACAGAGCTGCTGGGGCAACCTGGACCGGGAAAAAGCCAGCGGAAAAATTAATATTCATCAAATCTTGAGCCCCAACCTTCTCACTTTAGGGCAGTGGGCTGAGGTGGGGTGAGGTTTGTCCCTCCTGGAGTCACGCCACGAAAAAAAAGGAAGCAGGAGTGTGAAGGAAGAGAGAGGTGCAGAGGAAGAAGAGGATTAGCGTGAAGTACAGACAGGAAGGGAGGCAAAGACCTGCCTCTCCCAGACCACACATGCAGACCTCAGGGTGGAGACGGACGGCTTCTACAGGCTCCGAGTCATTTTCCATGTGTATCCATGTGTCAGGTGATCATTTCATTCCTGCTGGACTCTGCTGCTCTGCACTGGGACTTCAGCAGAGCCTTGCCAAGCCCCTCTTTGTTAGCGCTGCATTAAAACACAATTGAATCAATGAGACAACATTTTTGTTGCGAACACTGCAGGAGCCCCGTGCTGGTGAGAAGGTATTTTATGCTATTAAAAGCTGCTCTTTCCTGCTAGAAATTCATACAATCACAGCACGGTTCAGGTGGGAAGGGGCCTTAAAGCTCATCCCATCCCATCCCCTGCCATGGGCAGGGACACCTTCCACTATCCCAGGCTGCTCCAAGCCCCATCCATCCTGTCCTTGGGCACTCCCAGGGATCCAGGGACATCCACAGCTCCTCTGGGCAAACTCCTCAACATTCCTCAAGACGCCCATCAGATCTGCAGAGCCCTCGCTCCACACACTCCACACCCATCTGGGATGAGCGGAACACGAAGACAGAAGCTGGGATGGGAGAGGTGGCTGCAGGACACACCCCCAGCCCTGTCAGCGGCAGGGTGGGCACGTCCAGCCCCAGCACGGGCTGGGAACAGCCAGCTCTGGCACAGCTCTGTAACCAGATCTCAGCCCCCTGGAGCTCACGCTGCGACATGTTTATACAGCCAGACCCTTTCCCCTTCATTAGCGCCGGGGTCGGGGGGAGCCAAAGGTCAGGCTCGGAGCCGCTGATTTCACTTCTAAACCAAACCTCCGCCTCCTCCACCTTCCTCCTCAGAGCGCTTGGCTCATAAATTTTCATTTAGTACCACCGGGATGACCTGCCCCCACCACCCCTTTACATTCTCTTTAACAAGAGGGGTATTTCGTTCCCCGAAACCAGCTCCTTCTTGCCCCGAGTCCCAAGATTTTTAGGAAGCTTTGGCCAGGATCCTGCCCCATGCCTCAGCTTGCCAGTGCTGGAAAAATAAAGGTGGCAGAGGTGGGAAGCCCCACAGCTGTCTCTTGGTCCCACTGCCTGGTTTTAATGGCCCGGCCACCTGTGTTCCCACAGGATCAGGGCCCTGTTCGACGTGCCAGGGGCTGGGAAGTGCCAAACCAAACCCCACTGCCCGAAACACACGTGGTTGCCTTGCTCCGGAAAGAAAACAAGGGGAAAAAAGCAGGAGATGCAGCTGGCTTCCAGGCTGGCTGCCTGCACTCATTCATGTCCTAGGAAAGAGCAACCCAAAACGCATGAGACAAAGTGCAGAGCATCATCTGTGTTTCTCCTTGTCCTGGAGCCCTCTGTTTCTGTGGACATCCCTGAGACTACCAAAAAGTCCAGCCCTAATATTGTTTTACCGATCCTGAAATCTCTTACAGAACTTTTCCAGCAGTGCTTCTCAGGGCTCTGCCCTCCTCTTTCCAGGGAAGTTTCAGGGCTCAGCTGGCGTGGGGAACGAATTTGGTGATTTAGGTAACCTCAGAGCAGGTTAAGACATTTGGGTGCTCGCACCCTGCCAAGTGGGTGATTTCTGAGCTGTGAGGTTCATGTCCAAGTTCAGGTTGGAACGGGGCTTGGAGCAACCTGGCATAGTGGGAGGTGTCCCTGCCCACGGCAGGGGGTGGAATGGGATGGGTTTTAAGGTCCCTTCCAACCCAAACCCAACCCATTCTGTGATCTTCCTGCATCAACCTGGCCAGGGTTGCTTTGGCTCTGCTTTTCCAGCCCTCTTGGATTGCTGTCAAGGAAAATTTCCTGCCACACTGGGTCATCCCCACCTTCCCATCCCAGCTCAGTGTGAAGGACAGTGCCTGGGGGCTGGTGCCATCGTGTGGATAGAGCTGCAATGAAGAGGAGGAGGAGGAGGAGAGGTGGGAGGCAGAATGCTGGGAAAAGGACAAATTCGGCGTTGTCCAAGTCAGGGTCTGCACCAGGTTCCCTCCTAGAGACACCAGTGGGCTGCAGTGCTGCTTCCTCCAGCGGGTGAATAAATAAAACAGCACAAGGATGCCCCACCTGCACCACTCCTACCCTACAGCACCTCCTGGTGCCACAACAGATCCCCAGAGGGAGTTTTCCCTAAGGAAAGCAGCAGTGGTTGAGATTTAGATCCCTGCCAAAGGCTCAGAAGCCGAAATCGCTGTACCTTACTCTGCTTTCCTGGTGCAAACGGGGCTGGAGCACAACCCGTGCGTGTGTCATCCCCTCCAGGATCTCCAGGACTGTCTGCCCGACCAACACAAACACAGCCTTGAAGCTGGAGGAGAATCAGGCTGTGGATTTGGCCGCTGGCAGAGGGTGGGTTCTCCACGCTGGGCTTGCATCCTGTCCTGGAAGTCACAGAGTCCCCAGCCTCCAACTTTCTTGCAAAACCGAGGAGCAATCCCAGCCCAGGATAAAAATAAAGGGTCCACGGGGCCCTGCCACTCTGGGGTCAGCTGACACAGTGGACGTGCAATCGAGGTCCTTCGTGTCATTCTTCCACTGCCTTTTGCAGCCTGGAGCTGAGCCGGAGCCAAGTGACGAGCAGGGGGGATAACGGATCAGGAGCCTGGGGTTTCCTTTGGACGGTCAAAATCCCAAGCCAAGCCCTGCTGGCTGGGATGTTCCCGTTATCCCACAGAGCGGAGCACTGAACTCCGGTGGGCTCCTTCCCAAACCCCCTCGGCTGTCATGGAGAGCAACCTGCCCCGGCTCCTTTGGACACATGGGTGAGGGGATGAGCTTGGTTCCACAGGAAGGGCAGGAATTCCATGGGGGCCCTGTCCAGGCACTGCCCAGCCTCCCTCTCTCCGACCCCTGCACCTCCCACACGCGCTCCAGGCCTGCCCACCCCTGTCACGGCTTTGGCTCCCCCCCGTTCCCACTGCCGAGGCCGTCGCGGAGCACTTGCAGAGTGACTTCCCCCTCCAAGTGCCTCTGGCTCTGCCAGGATGGCTCTGGAATGGCTCTGGATCTTGGCTCTGGAAGAGGCACAAGGGGTGCACCAGGCGGTCAGGGCTCAACCACGAGCCCTCAGAGGCTCTGTGCTGGCAGTCACGGGGCTGGAGCACCTGTGGGTGCAGGTGGGACCCCCTGGATCTCTGGTGATCCATCAGGGCACATCCACTCTCAGCGAGCCGGCGCCCTGTCCCAGCCAGCTTTAGCAGCCCCTGCATGCAAACTCCACGGCCAACCCAGCCCCACGGTGCTGTTTCAGATTAAATGGTTCCCGTTGTTGTTTGGGAAAGGTACCAATTCTTCCCACAGGTCTCTGACCTGTGAAACGAACATCCCTCAGAACCCAAAGGTCATGGCCAGCGACGACGCGCTTTCATTCCTGGGCTTTAAGCGCATTTCATGGCTTGCCAAGACTTTCTAGGAGGTTGAAACTCCAGGCCTCGACTCAGGAAAGCGCTTCCAGCACATGCCAAGTAGGACTTGGGCGCACGCTTGTGTCTGAGCACATCTTCCAGGCCTGTGCTGGACCGAGATGTTTGCCCGAATTGCTGCCGAAAGTCATCTTCCTCTTCATCAGCTCCTCGACTCTCTGATTCTGCCCTCAGCTTTGCTCACCTACAGGTGAAATTTGGCTGGCAGATGTGCAGCTCCTGGATTGCAGGGAGCAGCTCATTGTTCCGGGAATGCTGCCTGGGGCTTTGGGAAGACGTGGAAAGCCTGGGGAAGTAGAGGTGGGTGATGCTTTTTTACAAGCATGGTTTTTAAAATCACAGCCAATTGCAGAAATTTCATGGAGCGATTAACAACAGCCAATTCAGGGAAAAAAATTAAGAAGGCATATTTCAAGCACTTCTAAATGAAAATTCTGATTTAAGAAAAAATTTGCAATATAAACCACTGTTCAAGTAAAATATTTAATTTCAAGCTGACTGAAATACCTCTTTATGAAGGATGTATCTTCTTTCTTTCCTTTTCTTTTTTTTTCTCAATTTTGGTTTGTCAGAAATTTCCATCATTTCGTTTTTCACCCCAAATCATTATTTCAAGTTTCTGGAGCTTTGCTGCTAGAAAAGTCAAGGCTTGTATATCTAAATACACCCTGAGAACTGAAAACAGAGCTGGATAAATGAAGAGGGAATGCAAAATTCCAGCTCTCGAGTATGTCTTTAAGAACTTGCCAGTCACCCAGGAGGAATTCAAGATACCACGGGTATCAAAAGGCACGGGAATCTGTCCTCCAGTTCCAGGAAAGAAACAGTTCATCATGACAAGGAAAAACACCGGACGGCGAGCAGCCCCCCCCGAGCTTTCAGCATTCCTACCTGCACTGCTAAGTCCCCCCCAGAAATCCAGCCTTTTCTGCAGTGTGCCCTTTAGCTCAGCAGCACGGCTCTCAGTGGGGAGGAAAACCTGGGTTCTGTTTTAAGAGCTCCCCCCATCCCAACCTCCTGGGCTCTGGCCGTGGCTTCATCCTCTAGCCCATCCCGCTAAGCCGAAATTCCCGCGGCACATCCCCCGGCTTTGCCAGATTACGCTCCTGGTTATCTGGGGGACAGGTAGCACCCAGAACCGCTCCGTGCTGGCCGCAGCTCTGGCTCCCTCTCCCCAGGCGAGCACCGCCCTCACGTGCAAATTCCAGAGGAAAGGCGGTGCTGGATTTCATGGGAATCAAGCCCAAAGGTTTTAGCTCAGCAAGGCAAGGGTCAAACAGATTAATTTGGTGAACCTCCCCCATCAGATCTGTCTCATTCCCTCTCTCCTGCCCCATCCCTGGAAGTGTTCAAGGCCAGGTTGGAGGGAGCTTGGAGCAAGCTGGACTAGTGAAAGGTGTCCCTGCCCACCTGAGTTGAGCTTTAAGGTCCCTTCCAACCCAAACCATTTGGGATTCGATGCAGAGCTCACATCAGCAAGGCAACCAGAGCTCTTCCACCCCCACGGCTCTTACAGAACAAGGTGACCAACAGAGAGGGGGAAAAATGCCCCAAATCACATTTTTTTCATCCTTAAAAAGTTTGTTTAATCCTGGAATCAATTAAAACTGGGGAGGCTTTAATGGGGAGTTGAAAGCAGCAGTGGGGTGGGTCACTTGGGGTTTGTTCCTATTGTCAAGTGGTGAAACCATCCTGTTATTTAAGATGTCAAAAGCCTGTGAACCAAACAAACAAAGGCCAAACTTCCCAACATCCGACCACAGTGGCACATTGATGGACACCAGGAAAAGGGCTGCAAGCACAAAACAAACAAACCTCCCCGAGAAGGGCTCTGCCAAATTCAAGGGAAAAAGAGGTTACGAGCGTTTGTGGGAAACGCCGCTAAGAGGGAAGGATAAAAGAGACCAAGAACAAAAAAAAAAAAAAAGGGGGAGGAAAGAGCAGAGGGAGAAAGGACTGGGATAGGCCTGTGCCAGTCAGGAGGGATTTGGCCGGATGATGGTTTTACTGCACTGCAATGTGGAAGACACACTTTGATTAATTCGAGGACACTACCCCGAAGTCATCCTCGCAACTCCCAGCGCGCTAATTACGGAGGAGAGGCGGACAGTGACTCATGCTGGAAACTTCCCAACTTCCAAAGGGGGAAAAGGGAAAAGAAAGAAGAGGAATCTCAGTTCTCAAGCAAACACGAAGGTCCCCGGACCCGTGCTGGGAGAAAGGTCGGGGCCGGCGTGGTGGCACAGATGGGGCCTTGGAGGGGGTGGTCCCAAGGGGGGCTGGCAGAGGAGCCATCCCCAGGGAGGGTGAGGGGCACGGAGAGAGATGGGGGTTCCATCTCCAGGGCTGGGTTTGCCCCAGCACCTCCTTGTGCAGGCAGCCCAGTTGCTTTCCCGTCCCTGGAGGCAGGGATCTGCCATCCCAGCAGAGATGCCCTTGGGAATACACCAAGAAAGCTGCTGCAGGGCGGTGAAACAGGAGCGCAGGAGCTGTGGGATCACTCTGCATCCCTCCACCACCAGCCTGTCACCACCCTGCTGAAGCAGCTGGAGAGCTGGCACCACGGTCTGGCTCCTGGATGGAGCCCCCCAGCTCCGGGGTGCCTCACACCCAGGTCTGCTGGATCACAGAGGGGAAAACAAAGCCAGAGCCCCCCTGTCAAACCTCAGGTGCCCTGCTCACCCCCCCTGCTTGGGGAGTGCTCAGCAAGGAGGAGATACACACCCAGGGATGTTTGCTCGGCAAGGATCAGCGCCAGCTCCCAGGAAACCTCTTGGGATGGCAGCGGAGAAACTGAGGGGGGTCCTTGCCTGGGATTTATTATCCCGTCTCAGCTCCGTTCTCATCTACTCGTGTTTAACTCTCCGGGTAGCTGACAGCACCGGGAACTGGGGCCAGAGCATCAGATTAACAACATCTTTCTTCTCCAGGCTCTTGGCCACATGTTTGAGTCGGCTCAGCCCGCGGACAAAACCGACACCCTGGAATCTCACGGGCTGGAGACAGAGGTGGGGGAGATGGGGACAACAGGATTAATGCCCTGTGGCCAGTTGTAGTTACATTGTTTTAGTTTCTCTCTTTAGAGAGAGAAGAGAATTACCTCTTTGGTTTTTGTTTGGTTTTTTTTTTGTTTTGTTTTGTTTTTTGTTTTTGTTTGTTTTTTAATTTATTTCTATTTTTTTGAAAGAAAAGAAGGTGCAGGGTGAGACGCAATCTCCACCGCCCTGGCTCAGCTTGGGCTGTGTCACACAGGCACACGCCTCTCTGGCCCTAAGCAGGAACCCATCTGTGCCCTTCCGATGGCATCAGTGGTGATTAAAAGGCCACTTCCCTGCACCCCCATGCTCCCCTCTGCCTCCCTGGCTCCATAACCACTAGAGGGGAGTGGAAGGTAACGAGTTGAGGAGATGGTTGCGTCCTCCAGGGAAGCACAACGCCAGTGGGTTGGGAGGTTCTGCAGCCCTGGGTGTCCACCACACCCCAAATTCGCAGCGTCCACACGAGAAGGTTTTGCCAATAACCTCACGGAACCAGCAGGATTCTGGAGCAACCTTCAGCATGGAGGAGCCACGTGGGATGTGAAAATTGTTGTCCAGAGAGAGCTTTGGGATGAGGGATGGGGAATGGAACCCCTTGGGGTTCGTTCATTCGTTCTTTTATGCATTCATTCATTTATTCATTCCCCTTCCCTTTGTGGAGGGAAAATGCACCAAAGCGAGTCTGGAGAGCTGCAGGAGCAGCTCCGAAATGCACAGGGAAGGGGTTAAAGGCACCCTGATCCAGCTGTGTGTGGTCACTGGGGCTGAAGGCATCCTGATCCAAGCTGGGTCTGATGCCTGTGCCTCGGCGCCCTTCCAGAGAAGGGAGGCTGCAACACCCCGCGAGCTGCGGGCCCAGGCGTCTCCTGGAGATAAGCATCAAGCTGCTCCTCAAAACTCCTGTTTTCCGGGAGGCCATGGATGTGGAGCAACCCCTGGATGGGAGGAAATGATCCTTCAGGCAAGAAGAAAGCACCACAGGCCCAGGAGAGGATGGGTCTGTCCCCCAGCAGGGAAGGGGTTGCTCAGGAGCTGTGAGAGGCCATCTCCACCTTTTCCAGTCCCTTAGCTCACCTTTTCCCAGCGATATCCGATGGCACAGGCACCACAGAGTTCACTGTGGTCAACCTTGGCTTCTTCAGGGTCCCAGGTCTCCATGGTCCCTCGTCAGAGGGGCCAGAAAGCCACGGGGTCACCCAAGAACTCCTCTGACCGTGGCATTCACCAGGTGAGGTTTTTGCCCAGTGTACTCCCTTAGGCAGAGCTTGGGCTCCTTGTCCTGTTGGCATCACAGAAATAAATCAATAAAAGGGTTCAAATGAACCCTAAATAAAAGGCTTGTGCTGGTTAGAGCAAATTCCCATGTGGAGGAAACATGGAGAAAAGGCTGAACAACTGAATGGTTGGGTTTTTTTCCTTCAGTCTGGAAGTTCTTGAGGTGCTTTTTATTTCTCCTCTCCAAATAATTTAGTGTGTGTCTCAGTGTGACCGAGCCAGCCCGAGCACAAGGCACCAGGAAATGCTGGGGATGGTGGAGATGTACATTAAGTACAGGGGATTCAGTGCCAGACCTGGGACACCAGGAGTATTTCTGGGTTTGCCATTGGGAAAACCCACATTTCACATTTCACCGCCCTGAGTCCCCAGCCCACAACGAGGCCATTAAAGAGCTACAATATTAAGATATAAACCAAATTTAACAGTTCCCTTTGCAGAAATGTGGTGGGCAGGGAGAGTTATCCCATTAATCTGGTACTTTTGTGGCGATGGGAAATGTGGGGGGTTCCCCCTGGAGCATCTTCCTTTCTCCACCAGGAAACAGGTCAATATTTTGTTTGTGTCCATCCATCCATGCATCCATTTAAGGCTGGGTGGGGCTGGGAGCAGCCTGGGATAGTGGAAGGTGTCCCTGCCCGTGGCAGGGGGGTGGAACAGGATGAGCTTTGAAGTCCTTTCCAACCCAGACCATTCTGGGATTCTGGGATCCCCCTTAGGTCACTGCAACATTTCATTTATTATCTCCTCCCCCCTCCCAGACGAAAACGACTCCGTTTATCTCCCGAAGGTGACGGGCTGGGCTCTGTCCCGGGCAGGCAGTTCTCCCTTTTATCTCTCCGGGATCTGTCCGAGCAGCTCTGGAGTCCGTCAGCCCTGTGATATCATCCCTTGGCACAGCCCCTGCCTGCCTGCCTGCTGCCAGGATGGCTCCTGTAAACACTCACAAGGAATTGCAGGGCTCCCCACGGGAAAGCACTTCTCTTTTCCTCCTCCCCTCTGGGGAAGCAGCCCATCCTTCATCCTTCATCCTTCATCCTTCATCCTTCAGCCTTCAGCCTTCTTCCGTCATCCTTCAGCCTTCATCCTTCATCCTTCTTCCTTCTTCCTTCATCCTTCCTTCAGCCTTCAGCCTTCATCCTTCTTCCTTCACACAGGACGCCGGGGAGGGAGAGGAGGAAATGCAGGCTGGGGATGGAGAACCACCCCGTGGTTTTTCCAGGATGACCTCGGTGACTACGGAAAACAAACAAAGCCGGGGAGGAGGAAGGAGCCAGCTGCGTTCTCTGCCAGTCACTCGATTTTTAGTTTGTTTTTTTTTTTTTTTTTCAACCTTTTATTTAGCTCTGCTTGTTGAAAAGGCTTTTCCTTGATGTGTCACGAGTTCTGCAGAGCACGGGGCAGCCAACACCCAGCTGGGACTGAGCCCTGCCCGGGGCTGGTTACTCAAGCAAACGAGGTTTTGGGGATTAACGAGGCGTGGATCTGTCTGCTGGTTTCCTCATCCCTGGCACCCAGATAACTCCTGAGCCCATTCCCTGTCCACCCTGCTCAGCAAGGGCAGCGATCTCGGGAAGATGAAATTTCTGAACATCTCTGGAGAAGGGGCAGGGACACCTTCCAAGTTGCTCCAAGCCCCATCCAGCCTGTCCGGGATGGGGCAGCCACACTCCTTGGAGCTGCCATCCCTCCCAACCCTTCCCATGCAACAGGGAAAGGAAAAAAACCCCAAACTTCTGAGCACCATAAAGGTTTTATTACAAACAAACCTCTGGGAGCACTTTGGGGTGATTAACATTCCCTAACCAGGAAGGTGGGGGTGCACAGGGGCTGGGGGAGGGCAGGCACAGCACCCTCCTGCTGGGTCCCACCTTCCCACCTAATCCCCCGTTGCCATCTGGCAGATTTACTGGCCCCAGCAACGTGGCTCCCACTGATCTCGTGAGGAATTGCAGCCTGGGCCGTATTTCCTCATGAATTTCTCTTCCCTGCCAGGAAAGTTCAGGGCCGGGTCAGATTTTATTGTATATTTATGTATATAAAACACATCTATAAATACACCTTTACATTTTTCTTCTTTCCAGGTGATTTCCACCTTTCCCCACCTAAAGACTCGTTCAGCCTCATCTTCCCTCCCCACCAGCTTTTGGCCTGGGTTGGGTTAAAGGAAACGATCCAAGGGCCAAAGCCCACATCCATCCCCTGCAGGGTGGGGATGCTGCAGGCTGCTGCTTGCCCTGGGTGCCACAGGAGCCCCGAGCCTGTCCTCACCCCGCTTCCAGCCAGGAAATGCTGATTTAATCAAGCTCAGCCTCGGTTTAAGGGGCTGGGAAGGGAAGGTGGGTGGCTGGGACTTCAAACAGCCCCGTCCCTCCTCCCACACCTTCACAGGGTCACGATCAGAAAGGGACGCGCCCCAGCATCCTAAATCCCTGCCCCCCGAGCTCCTCCAGCGCTGCTTTGGCTCATCCCTGTATCCAGCGCCCCAGCAGGATGGTGGGGAACGCAGAGAGGAGGTGTGGAGCGTCCCCAGAATCACGGACCTGCCTCTGCTCCGAGGGGTGCTCCCGGCTGGAGCTGCACAGGGACAGCCTTTAGGGACCGGCAGGGAGGTAACACTGCAGGAGGAACCGGGAAAATCTTTTATTCTGAACCAGGGGCTGGGCTTGCTCCCTGCCACCGCTGCACAGGCTGGGAGCCGTGCATGAGAGACGGGCAGCAAGGAAGGGGGGGGGAAGGGGGGAGAAGGGAGTTTTTGTCTCTCCCTTCGGATGAAGGGGTGGGCACACAAGGAGAAGGCAGCTGCCCCACCCTGGGCTGTGTCGCTGCTGCTCCTTCCCCTCCAGATCAGACACGTGGCTCTGCAGCCCCATTTCACCCCTCCCGCTGGAGAAAGGCAGCACAAACAGCTGGAAGTCCCCTCTTCCCTCTTCCCATGCCCCAGCCATGGACCCCTCCTCCAGCTTGGCTGCCCCCACCTCAAATCCTCCTTCCCTGGCCATGGCCAAGCTGCCCTGCTCCAGCAAGAGGTGAGCAAGCCCCTTCTTTCAGGACAACAACGCCTCAAATGTGTTTCTGGGTGGATTTTGTAATGAATAAAACGTTTCTAAGTGAGTTTTGTAAGGAATAAAACGTTTCTAAGTGGATTTTGTAATGAATAAAACATTACTAGGCGGGTTTTGTCATGAATAAAACGTTTCTAGGTGAGTTTTGTAATGAATAAAAGGTTTCTAGGTGAGTTTTGTAACGAATAAAACATCTCTAGGTGGATTTTGTAATGAAGAAAACGTTACTAGGTGGGGTTTGTCATGAATAAAATGTTACCAGGTGGGGTTGGTAATGAAGAAAGGCTCCTGGCATGGCCACTCTTGAAGGGCTCTCTTCGTCTTGTTTAGCCAGGGCTCTGGCAGGAGTCAGGGGGTGCTGGCATTGCCCCCGCTGCCTGAAGGCTTTAGGATGCCAATTCCAGGCACAGACTGCTGAGGAACGTGCCACCCCCACGGATTTAGGGTTTCCCGGATCCCTTCCGTCGGCCATCCCCTTCCAGAACCGAGAGTTCCCGTTCTGCACGGATTGCAGGCAGAATCCAGGAGGAGGTGAAGCCCATGCACGCCCGAAGGGAGGTGTCCCATGGCGCAGGGAGGTCCAGCGGGCCCTCATGGGAACAGAGCTCGTGGAAAATTCTGGATACAATCCTCACGGGTTTCCTCTCCCCTGCTGGGAATTAACCCCAGCCGCCTGCTGGAGGGATGCACCCTTCACCCAGGGGATTTTTTCCCCTGGCAGAGGAGGTTTGTCTGGGCACAAACAGGCTCGGGAAGCTGCATTTCAGCAGTTTTCCTCTTTCAGCCTCAAGCAGAAGCAGCGCTGACATCGCTGCCACGTGGCAGCAGCTTCCCGAGGTGCTGCTTTCCCACCACTGCCATGAGAGGGGCCCCTCCTGGGTGGTGCTTTCCAGCCCTGCCTGATAACCCAGCCCTGCCTGATAACCCTGCCCTGTCAGCACCGCACGAGGTGAGCTGGAGCTGAGCCTTCCTGCTGTGCCAGGAATGTGATTCCCTTTCCTCGCTGGCAGCTGGGAGAGCTGGTGGGGCCAGTCTGGAGGGGCTCCCTTCCCCAGCACCCCTGTTCTCCAGCTGATTCAACACGGCCAGGCCACATCCTGCTCCTTCGGATGTCCCAAACAGCTCCTCACCTGCAGAAACCCGGATCATTTCCTTCAGGAGGGGAAGGGAAGGATTTGCTGGACTCCTCCAGCGCCTTCATGAGGTGATTTTTTTTAAGATCCCAGAATGGTTTGGGTTGGAAGGGACCTTAAAGCCCATCCCATTCCACCCCCCTGCCATGGGCAGGGACACCTCCCACTATCCCAGGTCGCTCCAAGTCCCATCCAACCTGGCCTTGGACATTTTTCAGGGATGGGGAAAATAATCCTGTTAGAAGAGCTGCTGGAGATTCGCCTCCCCAAACCCAGCCCTGAAGCAGCCACACACCTTCTCACCAGAGGCTGCCTCTCCCTAAGCTGCCTTTTTCCCACAATTTCAGAGTTTTAGGGCCAGCATTCCTCATTTTCCGTGTCATTAATCTCCACAGGCCCTGGCTCCAAGCAGGCAGGAAGCCAAATGCTGCCAGACAGGTTCCAAGAGCAATCCAAGTTGTCTGGAAAGGAAGAAAATCCAGCTAAAAGCTGGGAAAGCGCTTGAGCCTCCACCTGGCTCTCCCCAGGCACCCAGCAGGGCGAGCGTGGTGCTGCTCAGCCAGCAGATGGGTTTGGTGGCAGCCAGGGTGTCTTTTCCCCTTCCACCTGGCTTCTCCAGCAACCAGCCAAAATACAAGGTGTTCCTTTGAGCTCACAGCTTTAACTGTGCCCAAAGGGGAAGAAAATAAAAAAAAAAAAAACAACCAACCCAAAGCAAAGCTGGGAGGAGATTGTTTTTAAGTTTTTTTAGAAAGATGCTGCTTTGAGAGCTGCCCCAAGCGCTGCCAGCCAGCGCAGTTTTCAGAGCATTTCTGCCACGACTTCTCATTTCCTCACATTGGAAGCTGCTCCTCTGTGAATCTCCACCTCCCCACAGTCCCAAAGCTGAGGATGAGAGAGGCAAAACCTCTTTCGGATAGGGCGAGGGAGGAGAACAAACCTGCCCTGCAGTAGGAGAAGGGGGAAGAGCAAAAACTCACCTGGACATCTCCAGAGGTACCTTAATTCAGGATGTCCACGTGGTTCAGCTCCGCTCAGGAGGATCAGAGAATCCCACAATGGTTTGGGTGGGAAGGGACCTTAAAAACCATCCCATTCCCAAACCCCCTGCCACAGGCAGGGACACCTTCCACTGTCCCAGGGTGCTCCAAGCCCCAATGTCCAGCCTGGCCTTGGACCCTGCCAGGGATCCAGGGGCAGCCACAGCTTCTCTGGGCACCCTGTGCCAGGGCCTCCCCACCCTCACAGGGAAGAAGGATGAGGCTCCACATGGCAGGAATAACATCCATCTCCCCTCTCCTCCAAGCCCTCAGGCTTTTGGCATGAGCTCTGCTCATCCTGCACCCAGACTGCTCAGCATAGGCCACTTCAGCTGCCCAGGGAAGGGTTAGGTTGGATATTAGGAAAAATTCTTCCCTGAAAGGGAGGCCAGGCACTGGCACAGCTGCCCAGGGCGCTGGTGGAGTCCCCATCCCTGGAGGGATTTAGAAGCCGTGTGGATGTGGCACCTGGGGACAGGGGTCAGTGGTGGGACTGGCAGTGCTGGGGGAATGGCTGGACTCGGTGATCTCAGAGGGCTTCTCCAGCCTTTATGATTCCAGGATAAATCCAAGGCACCGTGTCTGCCGACTGCTGGGGGCCGCCGAGTTCCGTGGTTCTGTGTGACTTCCCTGCCTCCAGACAAAAGGCCAGCAGGGTTCAGCCCAGGGAGCTGCATGGCCCTGCCCCGGGAAGGACGGGCTGAGCAGCCCAGCAGCACCGGCACGGTGAGCCAGGATCCTTGGGAACGAGGGCCCGTGGTGCGATCCAGCTGTCTCCAGAGCGGAGCCCAGACGCGCTGGGGAGGAGCCCTGATGGAATCTGCAGACACTTCCCTGCCCTGCTTGGATTCCTCTCCCTTCCATCCCCCTCCAAGCCTGTCCACCACAGAGCTGGGAAGCAGCCCTGGATACTTAAGCCCCACGTTCTGCCTCTCTCTGCTCACAAAGGGAACCGAGAGGAATTGTTTTGGAATAACAGTGCAAATCGAATTTCCCGTCGCAGATAAAGGGGAGAGAGGTCAAATAGGAGAAGGCTTTAGATGAAAGAGGAATTAGCCCGCAGCCCACCCGGAATAACTCAATTCCAGTCTCGTTTTCAGCACTCCCAGCATCTGGCACAGCGCAGGGCCCTGCTGAACCCAGCAGATCGAGCTGGCCAAGGCAATTTGTTATCCCCAACACGGAGCCGCCTCACCAGCCACAGGCTGAACATCCCCTGTCCCCTGAAACGAGGGAAAGCATCCCAGGCAGTCAGGGGCCATCATCCATCAGCCCAAGGGGAGCCAGGCAGGCCTGGATCAGCTCCCAGCCAGAGCTACGGGCAGCCACTCTGTGGTTTGGGTGTGCAGATATTCCTTCCACATCCACATCCACATCCACATCCACATCCACATCCACATCCACATCCACATCCTCCTCCTCCTCCTCCTCCTTCTTCTCCTCCTCCT
>VZTE01001104.1:354788-397192 GCA_013397775.1 Eulacestoma nigropectus
GGAAGAAAGGAAGGAAGGAAGGAAGGTGGCATCCCGACAAGCTCCTCCAGGTTTTCCAAAGGAACCGGCTCAGCACGGTCGGCCGGTGGCTCCCGGGAACGCAAAAAAGGAAGGAAAAAGCTTTGCCACGGCCGGGAGGAGTAATGTCAAAAACCTTCCTGGGAAGAGCTGACAACACAAAGGGAGGTGTAAACACGGGCACTGCCCACGGCACAGGGAGCGAAACCCCACGTCAGTCACCAGATTTGGCAGCCGGATGGATTTGGGATCACAGCAGCAGCGTGGTCGGATGAAAAAAAAACCCCAAACCACAACATCCCCAGGTACACGGTGCTCTCACACGGGGGGATTTTTAGGATATGCCGAGGACAGGCCTTGCGACCGGGGCTCTTGGGGTTTTGGGACGTACTTGGGTTTGCACAACTCAAATACTGTAGTGTCTGGTTTTGAAACTGCGCTAGAAATCGAGGAAGGAAACAGAAGCCTCCTGCATCCGCTCACGCGTGGGGTCACGCTCCCGATTCCTCCCGCCAGCGCGTCCTGAACGGAATGAAAGCGGCTGCTTCGAGAACTGGAAAGAAGAGAAGTTACTGGAAGCGGCCCCGCCAGTCACCGTGGGAACAGGATAAAAGAAGGGTGGTTAGGGGGAAGCTGTGCTGGGAAGAGGGATGTGCTGTCCTACACTGCTGGGAGAGGGCGCGCGGGGAGCGCCGTCTCCGCGAAGACGCTCCGCTCTGCGTGGCAGGGCTCGCGGCCTCTCCCAACCGGCGTTCCCGGGAGGCAACGACCTCCTCGGGGTGGGGTGGGGCGAAAAAAAAATGCCTCCAAAACCCCTCCCAGCGCCGGGAAGAAGAAGAAGAGGAGAGAAAAAGAGGGAGAGAGGAGGTGGAGAGTTTGGGGGCGCGTCCGGCAGAGAGAAAACGCCAGCGGTCCCGGAGTGTCCAACGAGCCTTGCCGAGGGCAGGCGGCGCCAGGAGCCACGGGCCGGACAGAGGCATCGCCCACTGAGCGCTACCAGGTAAGAAAATTCCTTATTTTCTTTACAGAGCTACTGCAAGAGAGCTGAGGAAATATACAGTCGGCGGAATCGGTACACAAAAGAGCCCATCACGGTCCCTCCTCCTCCTCCTCGGTAAAACGCACCCTTTCCCAGAAAAAATAAACTCTGTCGGTCTGCCCACAGTTCCTTACACCTGCAGAAAGCTGCTCACTGTACAAAAGAGTTGAGGAAAAGGAGAGAAAAATAATACGGAAAATTTAAAAAAAAAACAAACAAATTAAAAAAAAAACCAAAAAAAAACCAAAAAAACAAAAAAAGGGGAAAATCCATGTACAAGCAAGAAAAGGAGGAAGAAAGGTTTAGATGCTATTGCCGTTCGGAAAGGAAACCTGCCAAATGGAAAAGAAATGTCAGAGTCACACAAACAAGGCTTCCGGAGGGTTTCGGGAAATATCCATATAAAAATTAACAGCAAATTCAGCGTCTTTGCTATAAAAAACTCTTTTTTTTCTCGTTTTTGTTAGAAAAGGATCACAACTAAAAACCTTAAATTAAAATACAAATGTTTAGGGTAGTTGCCCAGTGGCTAAAGTGTTGGCTTTCTGAAAATCTTCCCAACCTGTCACCTGAAAAGTCCTCGAGTTTCAACCTGGATCCTTTTCCAAAAGCACCTTTGACATTCCAATTCCCAAATCTGTCCCTAGGGAGCTTCCAATGGCTACTGTTAGAGTATGCATTTATTACATATATTTTTTTCTTTTTTCTATAAATGCATCATAAATATTTTTCTCAATATTTCATAGGAATCCGGTTTCTAAGCTTGGAATACATTTGGAATATACATTATACACATATATATATTTATACCTAACAATTTAAGCAATATCTCATGCTAGTTGCTTTTAATAAAAAGCATTCCAGTCTTAAAACCTGCATTTGTGTCTAATACATGCTTCGACAACCAAATTGATAAGTTCAATTACTAGATAATGTAGAAGAGAGAGAAAACATTTGAAAATTGGTTGTTAAAAATGGTTGAATTTCAAAGACCCAACAGTATTTGCCACTTTTTTGGCAACTACCTTAATTTTTTTTTTCCTTTTTTTTTTTTCCTTTTTTCCTTTTTTTTTTTCTCTGAAACAGCAATGAAAGAAAACAAAACAAATCCAAACTCGTCGACAGTTTTTGGAGACGCTCTGTTCAGCTGATGCCTGCTTCCCACCATCATGCCAGCACAAGCCAAAAAGTCTTCCTTCCTGATGGCAGTCCTTGGCTTTCCCAACCAGAGGAAAAATATTCAGGAACTGCTGTGTTCTTTGTGGTTTATTATTATTTTTTTTTCTTTTTTTTTTTTTGTGTTTTGTTTTTTTTTAATTAATTTTTACTTAAGGCATTGTTCCTCAAACTTCAGAAAATCCAGCTGCACCAAATCCATCAATTAAAAAAAAAGGCACAAACTCATCTTCAGATGGCTTTGGAGACAATAAAGCCGACTCCATCTGGGCTACCGTTCCCCCCCTTCTCCTTCCCTTTCCTTTAGGTGTCAGATGAGTCCCTCGTTCCCTGTCCCTCCCCGTTAAAAATTCACCATCATCTCCCAACGTTCCCGTTCCGACAAGAGCTGTCGTTGACTCACAGGCAGGCAAGAGCCATTTCCAAATATCCAAGAAATGAAAGTACGCGATGGGTCGAGTGGTTCAAGCGGAGATTGCTCAGTTGTGGGTAATCAACTTCGTAAGCACCAGTTTTACGTTAAGGTTTGTTTGATTTGTGTTGCTGAACCTTTGATTTCTTTATTATTCTCGTGTTTTGTTTTATATTTTTTTTTTGTTTGGCAACTCTGCCAAAGACTTCCCGGGCGTCGTTCCTCTTTCCGCTCCCGGTGAGGACCAGAGGAAGAGTGCCCAACGTGTCAGTCCTTTGCTGCTCTTCACCAGCGATTTTTCAGCAAAAAGAGACTCAAAGATGCGGAGAGATTTGTTTCTTGTGTCGCTTGCTTTGCTTTACACCTGGCTGTCCTTCCGTGTTCGGGAAATAACCGTGACAGGACGCAGGAGTAACAAGAGAAAGCTTCTTGGTAGAGCTTCAAGACGAAGACGAACAGACAGGAGAACTCCAGCTCGAAGGTGGATGCTACAGAGGAGGCTCCTCTTCCATGGGTTCGTCCTCAGGTCTGAGGGATTGCACAGCCAGGCAGGGTGGGAAAGGGAGGGGAGAGAGAAAAGAGGGTTGGGCATGACACAGTTGGACAACTCGTGGTGCCAAGTCTCACTCCTTATGTGCCCATCACCTTCCCACCCAGCCAGCTGGGATCACCTGGAATTAAACTTCCCACCAAGAAGGGGTTCTGGACAATCTGTTTTCATTTGGGCAACATTAATGTTTTCCCCAGCAAAATAAATTCGCTCTCGTGGTCCAAAACCACGCTTGGAGCAGAAGGCTCAAGCACAGGGTGCACGCACAGAGCTCATGGCTCTGCTGCTCTCCTGCAGCCCGGGAGGTCTTTTGGAATCCACGGGGTACAGGGGATGTGGGGAACACAGCAGCAGTGGCTGAAAGGAGAGGATCAACCTGGAAGGCTGCTCCTCCTGCCTCGGCAGAGCTGGCAGTGTGAGGATGGGTGGGTGGAAAACCACTGACCTCTTCTCCGCCGGCTTCACGCCCACCGACAGCGATGCCATGGCCGTCACCGTCTCCGCCTCCTCGTTCTCACACTTCTGGGCCTCCACCAGGGAATATCCCACCGTGGAGGCGAAACGCTGCAAGGAATGCCAGTACTTGCCTGGGGGAGAGGTGACAACAGGGCCATCAGGGCACCATTACTGCTCCTGCTTTCCCAAACCCAGCCGCCAGCTCGGAACTGCCCAGGGAAGACTCATCTGACCCATACTCTCACTTCAAGGGCCTCAGGTGCTCAAAAAAGAACTCCTTCTCCACCTCAAATCCCTCAGAAACTTCTAGACCTAAGGACAAATGCGCCTGGAAGTGTCTCTCTACCAAAAATGTGGGAGAGGGAAGGATGCAGTCCAGATCTGGATCCAGCTGCTGATCATGTGGATCCTGCCACGCGCTTTCAGTGGGCAAATCACTGAAGACTAAAGAAGTCTAAGGTGTATTTAGAACCATTAAAGCTGGAAAAGACCTCCAAGATCACCAAGTCCAAGCTTCAACCTGCTATGTATTTTTTACGTCGTCAGTTTGACGCCCTTTTGCATTGGGAAGAGCAGAGGGAAGGCTCCAGAGGAAAGAACTTCCAAGAAGAGTTTCAATGCAATGATTTTAACCTTCTTGGCTAAATAAACCTAAAATGTCAATAACATGCAGCAATACTCATAGAATACCCTTGTAAGGGACCTAGAGGGACCATCAAGTCCAACTCCTGGCCCTGCTCAGGACATCCCAAGAATCCCACCCTGTGCCTGAGAGCCTGTTTCACTTCCATGCCTATCTGCTCTTAATTAATGGATGCCACAACACCCAATAAGATTTATATTTTTCAGAGCTACCTAATGGCTTTTGAAGAAGTAAGAGCACCCTCTAATGGCAGGACAGTCTGTCCTTCACAGAGATTTTAGAGCTTCTAATTAGTGTTGGATTAACAGTTGGACTGGATCATCCTGAAGGTCTTTTCCAACCTTGCCCATGCTCTGATTCTGTAATTCCCCCTCAAGGACTAAAGCCTTGCTGGGCATGGCTCCGTCCACAGTAACACCAGTTTGTGGCTGCACAAACCCAGTTCAGGGTGCAGTGACTGCCAGGAAACTGGGAAGTGGGAACATGGAGCTGGCAGAATGATGAAGAAGCCCAAGGGGTGCCCCCCAGGGAACCAGCTGAGTTGGTGGGGCTGCACTCACTGTGGATCTCGATGACTTTCTCCATGGAATGCACTGCGTTAGCATTGGCTCTCTGCTGGAAAACCTTCTCTGGAAGAGGGTCAAGCTGGAGAGAGAGAGAGAGAGGAACACCGAAGCAATGTTACCACTGAGTCCCAGCATGGTTTGGGTGGGAAGAGACATTAAAGCTCATCCCATTCCATCTTCCCCTAGTCAGTTCTGCCGTGGGAACATGCCTGTGGCATCCCAGGGAAAGGCCTGACAGCACTGCTGGAGGGATGTTTTAGGATTTACTTGATTTCCTTTAGAAAAACCCAAGAAGAGGAGACACCTCTGCCCTCCCAGGTTCGCAACTAGTGAATGAATTCATCCCAAATCTCCAAGGTGGGCTGTCCAGAACAAGAGATGTCCACTGCTGTTAACTGTGCTGAAAACAGCACTCAAGGCCCAACCAGGGATGTTCCCCAGCAAAGAACAGCCAGAGTTTAATAGTTAAAAAAATCTGTGGCAAAGTTTAACTTCTGCTCAAAGCCAAGAGAAGCTGCAGCCCAGACTGCTCCTATGAGCACATGGTAGCCATTCCATAGGTACTTCACGGGATGCTGCATTCCAGATTTAGTAATTATGGATTGCACTTCTTATTAATTCTCCACTCTAAAAATAGTTCTGCTCCAAACTGGTTTCTGTATGACATTAAGTGAAGGCAAAAGCAATTCCTGGATGATCCTTTATGCAAGAGCTTTCCAAGGCTTCTTGGTTGATACTGAGACAAAGCACGTTCCTGATTCCAGAGCACACTCCTCCTCCTGAAATAACACTCACAAACAGCCTCAGCCTGTGGAAAAGGGAGCAAAAACCTCTGGGCATGAGGCACCTGGTTGTTATCATCTTGTTTGAAGAGCAGAGGCTGGGGATGCCCACGATGGGCTGAGCAGCTCTGCAGGGCAATGGGAGAGGAATGGTGGCTTACTGGTCTGGACTGCCATCAGCAGACCTCAGAATCGTGGAGTCATGGAATGATGGGAGTTGGAAGGGATCTTAGAACTCATCTCATTCCACCCCCTGCCATGGGCAGGGACACCTTCCACTATCCCAGGTTGCTCCAAGCCCTGTCCAACCTGGCCTTGGACACTTCCAGGGATCCAAGGGCAGCCACAGCTTCCCTGGGCACCCTGTGCCAGGGCCTCCTCACCCTCACAGGGAGCAATTCCTTCCCAATATCCCACCTAACCCTGCCCTCTGCGGTTAAAATGGATTAAAACCATTCCCTCTTCTCCTGTCCCTTCAGGACCTTGTCCAAAGTTCCTGTCCAGCTCTCTTGAAGCCCCTTTAGGCACTGGACGACTTCTCCCTGGAGCCTTCTCCAGGCTGGACAACCCAAACTCTCTCAGGCTGTATCAAAGTCTCTCTCCCCGCACCAAACCCACCTTTGATTTCCACTGAAGCCCCGCGAGCTTTGCACCATTCTGTCACCACAGCAGTGCGGGTCCGCTCCCCAGCCCTGACCCCTCCCCAGAGCAGTAATCAGCCGCAGAGCGCCGCTCTGGTTTCATTTCCTGGCCAGTTGGAAAGGAGCCGGCTCCTGCGCTCGCACCGCGCTTCTCCCGCCGCGCGAGGTTTGATCTCCGCCGGTGGACGCCGACGCTCGTGGGACTGGCACCGTTCCCCTCATTTCCTACCGGCCCCGGTGGAGCTCCGGGACGGCTCCTGAGCCAGCCCAGCTCCCTGCAGCCCGCCCTGGCCGCAGCTGCCTGTCCATGTGTGTGCAGGCAGGATCCTCCGACACGCCGTAGATCAAACCGCATCAAAGGGCCGCGGCACCGAGCTGCAGCCGTTCCCCCCGGCTTCCTTGCCTTCAAAAGGTTCGAGGAAAGACCTGGATAAAACGAGTGTTTCCTGCTTTCTGATGTGTGGGTAAGCCAGGGAATACTATCCTATCTGCACAGCCCACCTAGGACAAGTGAGAACGGGTCTGGGTTTAAATGTTCTGAAGTGCCTTGCAGCCGTGATTAAAATAATCAATGGTTTTTTACCTTTAAGGATCAATATTCCCTCTGCTCAATGAAACCACTCGGGCAGCTCACAACACCCAAGGTATCCTGAGTGCTGAGTTCTCCCCACAGCCTCACACTCCCAAACACATCCATGGCTTGGATCAAGCGCTTATTTACCGCCTGCAATCCTAGGAGCACGCTGAGCAGGAGGAATGACATCCTCCACGTGTAATTCCCTTTCAAAGTGCATCCTGCACCCAAAGGTGGATGAAGCCAGAGGAATTGCCTGTGGTGACAATTTAAAGCAGATGGGTGCTGCAATAAACACCTCACAGAATCCCAGGGATGGTCTGGGTTGGAAGGGACCTTAGAGCTCATCCAGTCCCACCCCCTGCCATGGGCAGGGACACTTTCCACTATCTCAGGTTGCTCCAAACCTCATCCAAGCTGGCCAAGGACACTTCCAGGCTTCTCTACGAAACCTGTGCCAGTGCCCCACCACTGGAACTCCCCTGTTTCCATGCTGCCTCCTGAGTTTTCAGCTGTCCCGAGGGCTGAGTGCAGGCTGGAGCCATTCCCCGTGCCCAGAGCCTTACCAGAACTGCCTGGCCAAGCACAAGGAGCAGGATGCTCCCTGAACATGAGGAGCTGGGATGCTGGATGATGGAAGCAGATGCTTCTGATGAATCCCAGCTGGCTTCTCTCTTGGCCTGGCTACTCCAGCCTCCCCTTTAATGCACTGAAGTGTGGATACTCCAAAACAGAGCACTTCTCCAACAGGCTGGAAGTCAAACTGCTCCACACCTCCATGCAGATCCAAGCTCCCTCTCCATCTTCCCAGGCACCTGATGGTCACTGAGCTACAACCCTCCCCAGAAATCAGCTCCCACTGGAGACAGACCCAGCTTCTCTGGTGCTGCACCTCGGCTCAAACTAACCATACCCAAAACCCACAAACATGGTTTCAAGTTGCACCAGAGGAGGTTTAGGTTGGATATTAGGGAAAATTCCTGCACTGGAAGCGTGCTCAGGCATTGAATCAGGCTGCTGAGGGCAGTGGTGGAGTCACCATCCCTGCAGGGATTTCAAAGATGTGTAGATGTAGCATCTTTCATCCCACTGACACTCAAAGTGGGGGGGGGAAATGCAGAAAAGATGGAGTATCGCAAGTTTTCTCTGTAGGAAAATACCCTGAGCTCTCCAGAATCCAAAATCTTGCTGTAGCTCTCTGTCATGCTTTTATCTTGCAACCACCCCCCCTTAACCTTTCTGGCCAATTTCTCTGACACAGCCGAGGCTTTTCCTACACAGCAACGTGCAGAAAATAGAAAATGTAACTCCAAGGAAAAAATCCAACTGCAAACCATGCCAAGCAAGCTGCCCCACGCAGCAGGCACAGGCTGTAGGACGAGAGAGGGGAGCAAAGAGAAGGGAAGGCTTGCACAACAAATTCAGAAATTAATGAAAAGACTTGTTTTTCAAAGAGCACAAAGCAAATTACTTGGAGAAAGAACAAACCCAAAAAGCCATTCTTAGCTGTTTCACTCACCACACGGACTGCAAAGCACAGGTGGTTTTTAAGCATAAAACAAACACTCTTTAAAGCACCAAGTGTCCGAAGGACACAAAACAATGACAGAAACTTGGCAGATGGGAGGATGAGACGTCCAAACCCAAGGGGGGAGGAGGTTTTGGGGGTGCCTGTACCTCGTTTCCCAGCAGGGCAGACACACAAGCCTCCGAGGCGTCACAGATGGCAGTGAGGTCGTGGCCACCCTCGAGGGCCAGCACGACGCGGCCCCCGGCCAGGCCCATCAGCTGCTTCGTCAGGTACCCGAAGCCTGCAAGGAGGGAACAGAGGAAATGCAGGAGAAGGGCAAAGGTGGCGGCTGGAATCGGGCTCCTGGCGAAGGATCAAAGAATTAGGGAGAGGAATTACATCATATTAAAAACCCACCGGGGATTTGAAAGGGCTCAGCGCATAACACGAGCCAGGTTGGGCCATTCCGGCCGCGGCTTCCCTGGGATGGAGCCGTGTGTCCCCCACCAGCGCCAGCCCAGGTGAGAGCACCACCATCCTCCCCTGCCAGCCCTCAGCACCCCAAGTGAACCAGCAGCCAACATTCCCTTTGGAAGGAGGGAAAGGGGTGGATGTCTGCGCCGCTCTGGGAGACGCGGCGGGGGAGGAAGGGGAATCGGCACAGTTTGGGTCGGGATAGCAGCAGCGCAGTGCCCCAGAGAGATTTAGGTCTGACATCTCGTTCTCAGCAGACGGCTCTTCCCGGCTATAATACGCTGTAAAAATTCCAGGGGCACCCGGCACTTTGATCAGATGACACACAATACATTTCTGCCCCCTTTAAACAAAACAGAACCGAGCGGCGAGGATTTCAAAAACGTGTCCTCAAAGCAACCTGCCCCCTCCAGGAAAAATAAAAAAAATTAAAAAAAAAATAAATAAATAAAAAAGCCAAACAAAGGAAAAGCCAGGGAATTTCCACCCTCCGTCCCTGCTCCCTGCTTTCTGCTTTGGAGCGAGCCCCTTTGTGAGTCGGCAAATGAACAAATTAACAGGCAGAGAAAAACATCCACTGCCGAGCCTCTAAGTGGTTTTGTGAGAGGAGCAGAGCACGGCAAATTCAACCAGCAAGTAAACAAGACCTTCCCTTTCCCAAGTGTTTCTGGATATCCCAAGGAACTTGTCTCTTGTAAATCCATTTTGCTTTATTCTTATATAAAGTTTATAGGTTCAGCTCCCTTACGAGGTTTTAAAGTTCACTGTAGAGAACAACTTTCCTGGCTGGAACAAACTCTTAAAAAATAGTAATAAAACCTTGCTTTTGCAAGAAAACCTGTCATCTGGATGAATTTGAATGAAACAGTGCCAGGTAAACTCCACATAACCTGAGGTGGGGGGGATTTTAGTGCATCTCCCAAAAACATCCCGGACCCAAAGCAAAAAGGAGATTTCTGTGGGCCTCTGTAATTAATTCAAAGGTGGAGAGCAAAAATATTCAGCTCAAAATTTTAATAACGTATCCTGGAGGAAGAAATGGACTTTTGGTAGCAGTGAGAGTGCTTACAGCTGGTATTGCCTTTTTCTGCAATTTTATATTAAAGCCAGCATAGCTCTCTAATTCAGCAGAGATGTGGCTACAAATAAATTACACAATATTACATATTGAATATTTCAAAGTTGAAATACGCAACGCTTAAAAAAAAAAATTATTAGGGCTTCAGCCAGGCCAAAATATGCATTATAAAGAGATAAATACCATGAAAATTCAAAGAAAAAGGATGGAAATTTTGCCATTGAAATGAAAGACCTGAAATGGACCGTGACAAGTGAAATCTGGGAATGCTGTCCTTTAATCCCGAGGACAGCAGCAGCAGCAAAGCCCCCACTTACATTTTGCTGACAGATTATATCCTCCGAGAGGTGTGGGGTGCCCTTCCACAGCATCGAAACCGGATGACACCAGCACAACATCAGGGGCGAATTCGTTGGCAATGGGCATCACTACTGTCCTGCAACACAGAATATCCATGGCACACGCGTGAGGGCGGCTCCTGAACAGAGGCAGGGGTGTTTAAACCCTCTCACCAAACCCTTACTCCGTGGCAGAAAAGCCCATCTGTTTCCCTACAAGGTGAGAGCCTGGCTGGAAGAACTCCTCGCACTCTCTGTGATTTCCTCCACCAACACCCTCGTGTTTTGAGCAGGGAAATGAGTTGCCATACCTTGTGTTTCCCATTTGGGATCATATCCTGCTTTATATACATGGGAGAAGGAAAAAGTAAGAGGGCAGCTGGCACAGGCTGCAAAACCACCCAGGAAACCTCACTCCAAGGCATTATCCCCATGTCCTCCATCAAAACATCTCCTTTAGGTTTGCAAAGTGATCCCTTTCTCCCTTGCTGCACTTCTCATTTCCCACAAGGAAAAGCTGGGAGTGTGCCATGGGGCAAAACAGCTCTAGAATGCAAATATCCCACCCAAATCCACCTCTCCCAATGCCAGTTCCCCCTCCTCTGACAGTTTGTTCACTAAAAAATGGATGGAATTGCTCAGCATCCGTATCCTATTGATTGTTAAAGTTGTATTTAAGTGAAACAAGGGGTCTGTTCCTGTGCTTTCTCACCAAAAGACCTTTTTACCCTCTGCTTTCTCTCTCTCCAAACTCCACAATTTGCAAACATCCCATTCCCCACATCAAGATGCACTTCCCAAAGTAGGTTTTTTCCATTCTAACTGCACCTACTGAATGCTGGATGTATCCCTAGGGCAACCTGACCTGTGATTTTCCCACTTCCCCATCCTAGGAACAGCCACCAGCCAGGATAACTTTCTACAGCAGGAACTGAAGTTATTTTACCCACATCCCATAGCACGGACCTGTAAATATCTTTGCACACACAAGAACCTCACTTTATTGAGTCGAGTCTTTATGTGATGCCCTAAAAACAGAGCCCAGGGGGGCCTGTTCCGTGCTGAGATGGCCCAAGTGCCATCAGGACGCTCATAAAAGCTCCCAGTTTTTGCCACAAGGATATTGAGCAGCCATGAGGCATCTGCCAGAGTCAGCAGCTTGTGACATCCCGCTGAGCTCGTGCCACCGCCCTCCAAAGAGTTTCTTTTTAACGGGGCATTAACCCCTGCCAGGCACTGAGCAAACACATCCCCGAGTTTCCACTGACACCACGGAGCAGGGACAGGCACCCAGACAGCAAAAAAAAGCCCCCCACACCTCCCAGCTTTATTTTTTTCCCAACTATTTGCCACAGCAGCCCCAGAGCCTCCTGCAACCTCCCCGCTGCCGATCTCCGCGTGCAGACACAGAAACCTCTGCAAAGAAAAAAGGGATATAATTTTCCCTTAATCCACACAAAATCCCAACAAGGTGCTTGGATTTTCTCTTCTAAGAACGTGATTGCCCTCTCCATGTTGTCCTTGGGGGATGATTCCGTCAGGAAGACAAAAGAGCACAGTTCTGGCTGGTGAATTTACAGTTTGGTGGAACCCACAGGCATTTTTAGGAGAAACCACCTCCCTGACAAAGGCCTGAAGCAGCAATTCCAGAGCAAGTGCAGCGGCTGAGGGTTTATTTTCCCTGAGCTCTGAAGTGCTGCTGAGCTCTTTCATTCCTAACCCAAGGAAAACTGCTCAAATCATCAGATTGATTTCCCTCCACCCGAGTTATGATGCCGTGGGAGCTGCTAGGATCTCAATGGAAGTGTGGGATCACCAAACCTGCACCCCCAAGGTGTGAGCGGTGTCAGCACCGAGCAACCCATGGGATCACGGATCCATAGGGATTCTCGGCCATGGGACAGCTCACGGAAGCACAGAGTGGTTGGGAAGGACCTTAAAGACCATCTCGTTCCAACCCCTGGCACGGGTGTCCGACGATGCCAAGCACAGAGGCTCCTGAGGAACGGGGCAGCTGGTGACCCTCGGCTGGAGGTGGCCGTGGCTGACAGTGGTTTAGAGGTGGCCTCCTCCAGCACAGCCACACGGCCCCAGGGCTAACCCTGAACGCTGTCAGGGGGAGTCTGAGGAGAGAAAAGGCAGCAGTTGCTGCTCAGAGGTAAATCCGTCGCTCCTCGGCAGGAGTCGGGAGGAGCCGCTGTGAGGATGCCCAGAGCTTTCCCGGGCAGGACGGGGTGACCCCACAGCCACCGCCGGTGACTCCAGCACCCATCTCCAACCGGGAGAAAGGGCAAGCAGCGCAGGGTGTGCTGGACGTGGCTGTCGGGTCCCTCAGGTTTAAAGAAGGTGTTCCAGGTCCCCTGGCTCCCCCTCTGACAGGCCCAGCGTGTGTCTGTGAGGCTTTTGGGACCTTGACCAGCCAAACAAATCCTGACCCAAGAGCACTCTCCAACCCTCTCCTTCTCCCCGTGGCTCCCACCCAGCCTCTCGAGGGCTGCTCTTGCTTCTGCCCTTCTCCTAATTCCAGCGACACCAGCATTCCAAAGCCACGGCCCCAGCTCTGTTTGATGCTCTCCATGGATGTAAAACTTGAGCCAGGAGGATCAAAGTCAGCACTCCCTCATTTTGCCTTTTTAATTGTTAAAAAAAAAAAGGGACAGAAATCCGGTGTGTTTCCGAGATTCCATCTGTGGACAACGTTTTGGACATGCCTCATCCAGCTTTTTGCTTTTTAATTTTCCCTTGTCCATAGATAAAACCAGCCCCTTCGTTCAGATCCATCCCAGTAAAGCCAAACCCTCCAGAGGAAACAAGGATTAAACTGCAAACAACCCCGTGGCTTTGCCCTGCTGATGAGACTATAAAAAGGCCAGAAATTCAAGTTATTACCCAGGAGATAAGCAGCTCTGCCTGGAACTGGGTCTTTTAAGGAATGGCTGAGGTGGCTGTGAAGTTATTCACCGAGGAATGAATATTCCCAACACTGAATGTTCATTCAATCCTCCTGGAGTTTTTTAAAAAACAAGGAAACTGAAATTTCCTAAATTTCAGAGGCTTGTTTTGCACGCTCAAAATAAATTAAATCCTTTTATTTGCCTGGTTACAGCTGAGCTGAACAGCTCTACACGAGAGCAAACTGATGGCTGCAACCAGCAAAACCTCCCCATTGTGTTCTGCAATCGCTTGGGAGAGAGGAAAAAAAATGAATGCAATTTTAGATCTGTTTTCCAGAAGGCTGAAGGAACAATTTTTAGCCTGGCATTAGCCAATTCCCCAGTTAAATGCCTAATAAACGACGGGCAGATGAAACAATCCTACAGAGGATTATTTTGGGCTTTAAATGCTCAATTACAGCGAGTAAATTGGTGAAACTTAGAAGGCTGAGCACTTTTTTAGAGACCTTTTTTTCAACTCTTGGCCATATCTATGTTTTATATATATTTTTATATTGGCTATGTATATATTTATATATGTTAAGTGTATATATTTATATTATGCATATATTTATATATATATAGATTTCTTTTCTATTTTATATATATCATGTATATATTTCTCTAAGTGTTATGTATATATGGTTTTATACACGTTATATATTTTATATGTATAAACTAAAAATGTTATCCACTGCTCCTCAGGCTAACTAGCTTCCCAAAAATTCCGGTGTTTACTTCTCCGTGGTCATTTACTGTGTCAGAAGGGATTAGGAATTTGGGGATGAAATCAGAGTGGGGAGAGCATGAAATTGAAAATACAGCAACAACCGTTCCAAGCAAAACATCATCCTCTCTTCCCCGTCCTCTTCCTCCTCCCTGCTCCTGAAACGGTTATGGATCGGGGGAAAAACCCAAATCCCCCCAAAATTGGTTCCTGAGCTTGTTTAATGCTTTTTGAAAGCGGCAGGAGGAGGGCGAAGCACAGCCCTGGCTTTTCCTTCTGGTTGAGGTGTTTTCAATAAAAACCAACGTGGAATCGAGCTGTACGTGGAATTATAGCTGTGGAGGAGACCTCGGGACAGGGGAAAAATTTCTCAGACACAACACAACTGCTGGAATCATCAGGAAAACTTCCTTGCAGTAAATTCAGGGGGAAACTCCTGTGGATAAAACATTTTAATTTCACTAATTGCTGTTCCTGCATAATAAGGAACCAGCCAAAGCCTCCCCGTTTTTCCTGCACGTCCCTCAGCCAGGTTTCCACCCGGATCAGGAGGACTGAGAGAGGCAAACAGGATTTCTGCTCGTGTAAAACACTAGGGAAGGGCACGTCCTGGTCCAAAAAACCCCTCCGAATTTTACAATGTTTGTTTCTATAACTACGGAACAACAGCGGAGACACCGGGAATGTTCTGAGGAGTTCAGGACTTTGGGAAAGACATGCCCTGCATTTTTCCCATTAAACTGAACACATTTCTGGCTGATCTGTGAAATCTGGGATTGCCCACACGCTCGGGGGTGAGCGGGATCCGCACCCGCTCGGCTGAGCTGGGATGTGCAGCTGACTCCGGCACAGCCGCTGCTACCACGGGGTGCAAGAGCTCCAGGCTCCCAGAAAACTCCCCAAATCCCTCCTGATCATCCCCCCCACAAAAACAGGGCCTGGAGCTGGGCCAGACAGTGATTTTAGCCCCGGGTTAGGAAGGTAACGAGTGACAAAGTGCAGAGAAAGGCACATTTTTAACTCTTGTTCTCATTTCTGATACGTCTCGGTGGCATTAAGGACCATCCAGAGGTCAGGAGGGCCTGGGCACCCCCATGCTGGGCTGCAAGACTGGGGAGATAATATCTGGAGACGGACGAAAATCACTGATGTGAGTTCCTTTCTTGTTTTCGAACGGAGCAAACCCACACCGAAACAGGTTTTCAGCGTGGGGATGAGTGGTTTCACTGGGATTTATTTATTCCCTCATTTCTCTCACTTAGAAAGAGAATTATCTCAGTTCTTTTCATTTCTCAGATCCACACACAGGCTCATCCTGAAATGCAACAACAAAAAACAAGGAGCACGTTGCTTATTTAAATCTGCTCCTTTTACGCAGAAAAAGGACTTTTTCCCCTAAAAACAGGCGGGCGTGTGAAGAGTTAAGGCTTGAAAAAAAAAAAGAAAAAGTCTATCAGTATCTTTGCCTAGCTCAAAGGATTTCCACTGATTCCTCTCCAGACTTCAAAGCCTCACAGTTTGGCATTCGGACTGGTTTGAATTAAAGCTCAGTTCTCCACTGTGAGTTTCCAAGTTCATGGTGAAAATGCCTCCTGCTTCTGGAGTTCATTATGGCCAATTTTCTTATCTTTTCTTCATCTTCGGTTTGATCCCCAGCAAATGCAACGTGGCATTCGACGGGGTGGAATAACAAGGTGCTGCCTTGAAGGCATGTATTGTCTCAAGGGGCTAAAGCAAGAAAAGAAGGGGGAAAAAAAAATAGGATATATGACCCATTCCCTTCACTTTCTAACTCTCGGGGGACCATAAATTGCAAACTTCAAAGCGTTATTTTACATTAAAATCAATAGAAAGATTTGGGGGGGGGGATGTTTTTCAAAGGAGCTGGTTAAGATTTAGAAAGGTCACTTGATAATGTATTATCATGGCCAAACTTGGCACGGGATGAAAAAAAGGCTTCTCGTTTAACTTACGGTTAAACTGAAGGTGTGCACACGGGGCAGGCTCCGGGAGGAGCATCCCTCAGCTTCCCAAAAACTCCCCAAAATAAGGGCTGTGACCCAAACAGCTGCAGTGTCCAGGCAAGCAGACCCCAGGAATGGCTGGCAAAGGCCTCACTGTGCAGCTCTGATTAAACTCAATTAACATTTAACCTCCCTGCGTCCCCAGCTCCGGGTGCTCTGGCTGATGGAGAGATCCATCCCGGTGACTGCTGGGCTTCCACTCCGGAGCAAGGCGCTGCCTTCCTGGGCCAGCAGTGACACAAGTGGCAGTGAGCTGATATCATTTTGAGTTCTCTGAAGGTTTTTTAATGGCAGAATGAAGAGGGGGGAAAGGCTCTTTTTGCCAGGTGTAACAGGATGTAACAGGCAAGAGCAGGAAATAATGCTCCCGGATTTAATGCTGTTCCATGAAGGTGGTGTTCCAGGAATTCACACCCCAAGTGTGTGTCTGCCTGAATTTAGGCCACCAGAGGTGCACTGAACCTGGTGTGAGGACAGAAAACCACTTGAGACTGTTAAAAGGAGAGGCCAGCTGGACCCATGGCACAGGGGAGGCAGGGGGTGGGACAGGGCAGTCTCTGAGAAAAATCATGGAACGCTTTGGGCTGAAAGGAACCTTAAAGCCCATCCAGTCCCACCCTCTGTCATGGGCAGGGACACTTTCCACTATCCCAGGCTGCTCCAAACCTCATCCAGCCTGGCCTTGGACACTTGCAGGGATCCAGGGGCAGCCACAGCTTCTCTGGGCACCCTGTGCCAGGGCCTCTCTTGGGTGAATAATATTAAAATTTAAAGCTTATCAAAATCCAAATTAAGGAGGACGGCACGAGGAGAAAGAAACCCAGCTGAGGTGAAAAATGCATTTGTGAGAGGGGAAATTCAGTAGTACCTGAAAGCAGTTAAATATTCCGTGTCTCCCATGGGCGGATCCAGGCCACCAGTAAATGCCATGTTCACATTGAAACCAACTCCTGCTCCTGTGCCCACCTGGAAAAGGGAAATGGGACTCTTAATGAGCGAATCCTGGCAACACATCTTTGCTGTCTGGATGTTCTCCCAGTTGAATTTGGATTTGGATTCAGCAGTGAGGTGGTAATGAGGTCGATTTTTCCCCGGTCCCCCAAACAAGAGGGAAAATAAAGCTCCTCCACGCTCAAAGCTTTATGGGAGCTGAGGACCAGTGGTGTCTGACTGCTGCTCACCCCAAAAACAGCCCATCACCACCAGGACCCTCTTGATATTTTTGCAGTGGAGTGCTGCATGTAATACTTTCCCATAACTCATTTTCAGCTTGATTCAGGAGTGTATTTTATATTTCACTACAGTTGCAACTGGGGGAAAAAGCATATTTTGATCAGAGTGAGCTCCCCCTCTGCTGGAGGAAAATAGGATTCACACAGAAGGGATTTTGGCTGCTTGAGGGACATGTGGGTGGGAGACGTAAATACATCCCTCTCCTTGCTTGTACTGCAAATGTCCTCATCTGCCCTGCCTGCAACTACCTGAGAGAGGGGAAAAGTGAAAAATAAACCAGGGGTTTCCAGGAATATTTTTTTTTTTTTTTGCCAAGAAAGTCTTTGCATATGAAAAAAGGAAATTAAAAAGTGAAAATTAATGTGTTGCACAGCTGGATAAAAGTGCATGGCTCTTATTGCACATTATTCCTTGTACTGGTGCAAATATTTTTGCTAGAAAAGCACAGGGGTGGGTGTTCATCTGTCCACAGTGGGTTATTTATTCATTGTTGGCTCAAATCAAACTTATTTTGTATCCTTTCTTTTATTTGGTCTAAAATGACCCATCTAAAAATGACTCTTTTGGTAAACCAGATTACTAAAAAGCAGGAATTGAGCCCGATACAAAGGGCTGTTCATTCACTACAACAGTGATGGAGCAGCATCGTGTCACATTTAAGTTTCTTTAGAGGTTGAAATGGAAACATTGATGTTTTCTCAATCAGAAAATGTAAAATTGACAGGGGAAGAAGCTTTCACGTCACCTGGAGTGTTTCAGAGCACTCTATGTATTCCATAAAATTTCCCTTTGCTAAATCACTCCGAAGGACCACATTTCCTGCCAGCCCAGAGGGAAAGGAAGGATGCATCCATCCAGAGCTCAGCTCCCAGCTCCACTGGCCCAGCCCTGCCGCTGCAGGCTCTGAGGACACCACCAGGAAAGGTGGATTTGCTCCAGCAGCATCCATGATCGGTCCTCAAATCCCATGAATTTGGAGTTAGGTGCAGCTGTGGTGGTGGTGGTGAGCGATGCCTGGGCAGGGCCAGGGGAAAGAAGGGGAGGCGGAGAAGGGCCAGGAGAAGGGGAGGCAGAGAAGGGCCAGGAGAAGGGGAGGCGGAGAAGGGCCAGGAGAAGGGGAGGTGGAGAAGGGAAGGTGGAAAAGGGGAGGTGGAAAAGGGGAGGTGGACAGGCTCCATGGCTGTGCCAGGAAAACCGAGCGCAGGTGGTGCAGCCATGGACAATCTGTTCCTTCTGCATCTAAGAAACAACTTCTGCCGAGGACGGGGAAATCCCGAACGGGACACGGAGTGCTGGGACAGAGGGCTGGCAAAGGGCTCCTCTGGAACAGGTTGCCCCACAAGGGCTGGAGAGCTTAATTGCAGTGACTCATTTGCTGCTCGTTAGCCAAGCTGTCCCGCCGGCTCCGGCCGGGACACGGTGCCCGCGGCCGTTGGATCACACGGACCTGGCGCGTCCCTGGATGGCAACGCACAAACCCAGAGGAGCCCTGACGAGGTGGCAGGAGCTCTCTCCGAGCCTGGCAGCGGTTCCCCAGGATGCCGGGATCCGCGTGCTCACCTCGTCCGGAGCACCGCTGCCTGGGAAGAAGTTGCCGTCGTCGTAGCGATGTAGTGAGATATAAAGAACGTTGGGATCGTTGTAGAAGGCCTGCTGAGTACCATTCCCGTGGTGGACGTCCTGCAGGGACAGGCATCACAGGAGGGAGGTTAATCCCTCAGTAAAACACGGATTAAAGGCAGCAGCTGGGGGTTTGGAGGAGTTTTCCTTGCTATTGGGCTTGGTTTTCTCCAGCCTGGCTGAAGCAGTTTATGGGGAATGGGAATGACCTGCTTTGCACGCCTGGCTTCAGGTTACATTCCTGGTTTATAAACACAGTACCAAGTGTCGCTCAAACTGAGACAGGGGAACTTCACCGGGGTGGGAAGAACTGGATTCACACCGACCTTGGGGGACGGGGACACCAGGATACTGGGATATTTGTTGCATCTTTAGGCAGTCTGTGGGGTGAGCACTGATACAAATAAAGCTCCCTTAGACCCAGGTTAAACAACACAACCCATGAGATCCCCTGTTGAGCTGCTGTGTGGTGCACAAACACAGCCTGTGACAGGACAGGTATTCAAAATGCCCCTCCCTGACATGAAAAACAGGTGGGAAGTGAGGAAAAAAACACCCATCCAATGGGTCCAAAAGACAAATAAATCCATTTTAACTTGTGGGTTTAACCTGTGGGTGATTTGTGGCAACAGAACCAAAACTCTTGGCTGATACCCAGTCACTCCAATGCCTTCCCAGCCACATAAAACCGATGAAAAATTAAAAATCTATACATTGCCACAGCAGAATCCCAAAGAAGCCCTTTCTTTTTATTTGAAAATTGTGGCCCCCTTAAGAATTTTTTCTCTGATTAAAACACTTTTATTCAATTAAAACCCCAAATTTGGGCTTGCAGACCACAGGCAACAAGTTCTTCACTGACTTACAGAGTTTTCCCACCCAGAATAATTTCCACCTGCTCTCCCAAGGGCAAAGAGGTGGCATTTACTCACCCAGTCCACTATGAGGATTTTGCTCACATTGAGCCTTTGCTGGAGCAGCTTGGCTGCGATTGCCACGGAGTTAAAATAGCAGAAACCCCTGGAGAGGGGAGACAAGAGGAAAAGAGAGGTGTTAATTACAGCTTTCCGTGGTCCCAGTGCATCCATCACCTAGCTGGAACACAGGAGGAAGGAATTCCTTCTGCTCTCACTCTGCTTTCCTCCCTGTGAAACATGGAATCATGGAGTGGTCTGGGCTGGAAGGGACCTTAAAGCATCTCATTCCACCCCCCTACCATGGGCAGGGATACCTTCCACTTGATCCATTTCCCACTGGAAGAGTTGAATTGCAGCAGCAGGCTCTAGGGAAACAGGGAATGTCCCACACTTGCCCAAACCCACTGCTGATCCTTGCTAGAAAACACCCCCCCGAAAGCACTAAGCAGGATCTTACCCTGCTGCAGAGACTTTGGGGAGCTTTGAGTACCATACATCTCATCTAGCAAAGAACAGAAATCCCGCAGTGACAACCTAATGGAATCCCTTGGGAATTTCCAGCTCTGGATGCCCCATCAAAGGAGCACTGGAGCAGAGATACTCACATGGGTGTGCTCTCCTCCGCGTGGTGACCCGGGGGCCGGACAACAGCAAATCCATTCTGCACACAAAAAGTAAGGAAAGGAAAAGGTCAGAGGGACGAGGATGGACGCAGGGCTTGCAGCCAGAAGCCTCAATCCTGCTTGGGAGCTCTGGAGTTGCTCTTGATGGTTTCCTCACAAGGTCATAGCGCTGGATGATGCTTCCCCTCGTTGTGGAGGGGGGAAAAGGTCCTGGACCTGCTGCATGGCACAGCCTCGAGCAGAGCCCTGCACAGAGCACAGCTGAGGGTTGTTTTCATACCTTCAGTTCTCCCGTGGCCACCTTGAACACCAGCTCGATGACACAGCCCACGGCCAGGCGAGCGGCGCCGGACGAGTGCACCTCGTTCCAAATGGTGTCACTGTCGACCTGGTGGGGACACACAGGAACCGGCTTAGGAGCAGGGAGGGCAGCCAGGAACCAAGAGATTAATCCCTGTTTGATAAAGACATCGCTCACATGGAGTGACAGGACAAGGGGAACAGATTTAAACTGAAAGGGAGTGGGTTTATTTCAGATACTGGGAAAGAATTCTCTCTTGTGAGGGTGGGGAGGCTCTGGCACAGGGTGCCCAGAGAAGCTGTGGCTGCTCCTGGATCCCTGGAAGTGTCCAAGGCCAGGTTGATAAGGCAACCTGGTCAAGTGGAAGGTGTTCCTGCCCATGGCAGGGGATGGATCGAGATGGTCTTCAAGGTCTCTTCCAACCCAAACCATTCCGTGATTCTACGACTCGGTGACCACGGAATCAGCATTTCTCTTTAACTGCTGCAGGAAACTGATCCCAGATGAAATAAAAAGCTTTATGAAATAATTCAGGGATTCTTTAAAATAAAAAATATCCACAATAAAGCAGGATGTCCAGTGATGGGCATTTAAAAGCCAACGGCCCAGGACTGACAGCAGCTTCCCTGGGCAACCACAAGCTCACCCAACCTTCAGTACCAGTGCTGACTACACAGATTTGTTTCAACGCTGAAGAGCTGACAGAACCACCCTATTTCCCCCCTGAAAATGTGCAAGTAGGCCACAGGCCAGGCAAGGCACCCCCGAGGCATGCCCGTGGTGTTGTTACTCCAGAACATGTCCCACATAAACGGGACATTCCTCACCGGGAAGGATCACCAGCTACTTTTCACATATTGCTCTGCCCTGAGTGTATTTATGGAAACAATGGCAAAAGATAGGGATGGAAAGAAAGAGGTAGTTTGTTGTGTCCGGCTCACTGAGCTTGTGAGGAGACACAAGTGGCCCCACAGAGGACTGATCCACCTCCTTCCCAGCCAGGCTGAAGCTGTAATTGGAAATGATTCCAGCCCTGTGATCGTGGATGGTTTCTGGTAGCATCCACCCTGGGGATGCTTTGGAAGCCACAATAAACTAAGAAAGCACTTGGAGAACACAAAAAAAGCCTCTGGGGAATGCCACTGCATTGTGGGAAAGCCCTACACTGACTACTTGTGGCCCCAGGGCTCCTCTGGATGCCTCTAAGTTTGGGCAGTGGGAACAGGAGCATGATGGAGTTTGAGCTACACACGACAGCTCCAGGAATCCTGGATCAGGACTGCACATGTGCAGGGGAGGGGACTGACCTGACCAGGTCTCTCCAAAAGCTCTAAAAAGGAGGGAAGAAGACCAAGCTGCTTCTCCTCCCCACTGACCAGTGCAATAAGGCTCTGTGAGGGTCCATCTTTGGGCTCCTGTCACTCTATCTGACCATCCACGAGTGTATCTACCCCATCTCTGGGCACATCTAACCCATCTTCGGGCAAATCCAACCCATTTTTCTTGGTCTTTGGAAGAAAATGCCTCAGGACACCACCAGGGAAGAGCTTCCTTTCCTGCCTGGATGCAGCGAGTTCAGGGCTCCTTCCACGGATGCAGGATTGCTGAGGGCCCTCTTCCCTCCCTGTGAGGCACCAGGGGAATGGAAATACAAAACACCCAAATTCACGTGTCCTAAGGGGCCAACAGACCCTCAGGCGGCTGCTGGGGACAGTTCTTCCCACAAAATAGACAGGATTCTTCAGTGCCAGAGCCAAGCACTGGCACGTTCAGGCCGCTGCAGAAACCAGGCTCGTGCCAGCAGCATTCCAGGAAGAACGAGGAGGGCAAGACAGAGAGGATTTGCAGTGATATTATTTCTGCAGGAAGAAATTGAGTACTTAGGAAAAAAAACATTCTACAAGGAAATGTCCAAAATGAAAGCCAGAGTTTTTCCTTCCTCATACTAAAAATTAAAATTTCCTTACAATTATTTCCTTCCTTTAACGAAAACTCAAGATTTTTTTTATTAATATCCATGATGAGGCTCCTACTCACTGTAAATTCCTCCAACTCACACTGTAAATTCCTCCTACTCGCACTGTAAATTCCTCCTACTTGCACTGTAAACTCTCCTATCCACTAATGTGCCGCTATCTCAGAATTAAATGAACACCTTACAAAAGATTTCCATTACTCTACTATTTAATTTAGCTGAAAAACGACACAGGTAAGAAATCAAGCACCAGGACAGGCAGACACAGGTTGTACCAGAGCTCCAGACCCCGCAAAGTGAAGGAATTCTGCTCTTCCCTCACAGAGGAAGACACCCCACCGTGTCTCCTCCTGCTCTCAATTAATAATCCTCACATTCTGTTCCTCTGACTCGCTAAATTAGTTCTTCCTCATTTCCATTCCACGGAAGTCCTTTCCGTGGTCTCTGCTCTGCAAGAAATTACTTTGCTTGCACAGTTAAAATTGTTGATACACTCTCATCCAAAGCCCTCACACCCAAAAATAGAATCACCTGCTCTGGAGAAGATCAACAACACAAACACCTCTTAAAGATGGAAATATTTAGATATTTTTAGAACACATGCAGAAAAATGATGCAGATCTTCAGGTATTTTTAGAATGTGCACAGCAAAATGCTACACAGAAAAGAAAACAAATTTAGCAGCGATCCCAAAATCAAGGCTTTGAGTGCTTTAAAGAATCTGGATGTAAGTGTGCTGGGATGGTCTTGCGTATTTTCAAAGCTTAAACTCCTTTCTCCAAAACCTTCTTCTGATTTTCCTGGATTAGGGAAGGCCGTGGTGCGTGGACGTCGGACATTGGAAAGGGGTGTGAGCTGCAGAGGAGTGAAGCTGAGCAAAATTCCCAAGTGATCAGCAGAAATAAATGAGTGGAGTTTCAATCAGAGCTCACATCTGTTGATTTCAGCGCTTCTGTGCTTTCTTTCCTCCCTTCCTGCTAGGACCAGACGGCTGCGGAAGGGAGGAGGTTTGTCAGCCTTGGGAAGGCTTCTTGGGATAAACCAACGAGGAAAAAGAGTTTCCAAGCACCAAGGAACAAATTTACCCTTTTTCTCCTCGATTTTAAGTCCCCGAGACTGAGTTTTTTATTTAAAGAGAGAGTTTGAAAGATGTTATGAGATGAAGGGATTTGCTCTAAACTGTTTTCCTGCTGCTTCACTCCAAGAGCTCCAGGAGTGTTTGGACAACGCTCTCAGGGACAGGGTGGGGTTGTTGGGGTGTCTGTGCAGGGCCAGGGATTGGACTCGATGATCCCTGTGGGTGTTTTCAACTCTGAATATTCTGTGATTCACTCTCTTGCTTGTCATTTGTCTTGCTCGTTGTTGAGGAGAACTCATGGCTGCCCAAGCTCCATCCTCCATCCTGAGGCAAAACAGCTTCTCCCCCCCCAAAACTGCCCTGCATCCCCCTCCAGACCCATCCTTCCTTTTCATCTACACCACATCCCCTAAGGAAGAGAACCACACTTGATTGCTTGCAGGGAAAGAACCTGGTTTCAAAGCTTTCCAGCCCATAATTTCAAAAATGACACCCTCAGCTCCTGAATTCCAATCATCGGCCATCATTCAGCTTTATCCTGCTCCAGTAGAAATCCAAAAGGAGGACCTGTCCCACATTATTCTACTGATTTTTTATTATTTCTTTTTCCTTTCGACTTTGTGGCATCATGTTTGCCCCTGAAAAATATTTGGGGGGGAAAACCAGGGGGGAATGGCTTCCCACCAAGAGAAGGCGGGGTGAGGTGGGATATTGGAAAGGAATTCATCCCTGTGAGGGTGGAGAGGCCCTGGCACAGGTTTTGCTGATAGGATTGCTAAAATACTGCACCGAAGTCAGTAAATATTCAATATTAAGGGTCTATGGAGACAACCAAGCAGGAAGGTCCCTGCAAACACCATCTTTATTGGGAGCATATCAGGAATACCAGCACTGAGGCGCTTCCTGCCCTGATTTGGGATTTAATGCAAGACTTGTGGGCCCGTGCTGGGCTCAGACACTGTCTCTACTTGTTACCATTCAGTCTTCATTTGCAAATGATAATTTTTTTTTTTGCTTTGAATGGCATGCCTGACTGCAGGGCAGAGTAAATCCAAACCTTTTAAGCTCTAGCCAAAAATTTGCCATGAATTAGGCGACTGCAGCATATTTACAATACAAAATAAAATATCTCCACGAGTGTCGGTACGAATAAACGACGATTATTCTCTTTTTTTTTTCTGACGGGATAATTTTCAAAGCAGCGATTTTGCAAAGAGTCAGGAAGAAAACAATTTTGTTTCATTTCCATAACAGAATCCAGACCTTGAAAATTCAACCTCACGAGCTACAATTATGCAGCAGAACTACCACTGTGAATTTTCAAACACAATGCCTTTTATTGTCTCTTCTCATTCTTTTTCCCTTCCTGTTCTCCACGATTTTCTGTCCTGTCACCCTCCACAGAAAATCTGCAGCAGAAAGTCTGACTTGAAAGGGAAACTTTCAAGCTTTCAGGCTTCAAAGAAAAACAAGAAAACCTTCAAAACAAGGTATTTGGGGGTTTTTTGGCTTTATGGGAACAAACAACAACAAAAAGTCTGAATATATGGAAATTTGACAGCTGAAAAGTAAGGTTCAGCTTTTCCACGAGGGATGGAGGGGTATTGCAGTCACCTCCCGGAGAATCCACGTGGATTATCCTGGAGCTGGAGAATAGAAGATGCCAAACGCTGTTTCATTCCAGGGCAGCGACGTAGCAAACTTGCCACTTACAGGAATACGTACATTCCCAAATACTGTCCCTCACCATCACTATTTCATGGCCACGCTTTCCACCTGCCGCGGGAGGCAGGCAGCTCCGGAGTCCCGGGACTGAAGATAAAACACCTCCAACAGCACGAGCACCCGTCGCTTTCCAGAGAGAAAAGCACTTTAGGATGCAAGGGCTGCTTCCAAAAGCAGCAACCCCTACACCAAGAGACATCCCTGCCTGGGAAATGAGGTTTTTTCCTCCCAAAAGCCAGAGCCCAAACACGCCTCTGGATGTCACACACGCGCTCGGGCTCTCCCAAACGCTCAGGCTGCTTTTGAAGAAAGGCACGTGAGGCCCAGGCACCCCGCGCCCCAGGCAGCCCCTGTTTATGGGCAGCATCTGGCTGCAATTACCCACTCCATGGAATGCAAAGCAGCAATTCCTGTTACTGAGGGGACCGGGAGAACAAGCAGGACATTATTTACACATTAAAGGGAGTTACTCACCCCGACACCACCGCAAGGCAGCCTGACAAACATCGACGTTAGGGAACCTGCGGGGGGACAAAACGCACCCCGTGAGTCAAAAAGTCAGAGGTCACCAGGTTCTGGGGTCAATTTTGTGGCCATGCCGAAATCTTTCCGAGCACAGAAACACAGACTGGGGGTTTTCTTCCAGTTTTCAGCCACCCCTGTTGCAACAGACACGCACACACACAATGCACACGCTTGGGCTCCTGCAAAAGCTGTCTGTAATTCACTCATTTTTGTGCCAGGTTTGGGTGCTGTCTGATGTTTCAAGACTATACATGACGAAGATGCCACCAACAATCACTCAGCGTGTCTTCTCAGACAAGCACTTTAACCCCTTCCCACTGAGGGAGGACAGGAAATCGTAAAAACACCCCAATTACCACTCATCTGCAGTTACTAAGATGACTTTGGAGAGCAGGGGCTTCATAAAAGAGGACAGAAAAACAAACCAGTGGCAAGCAAAGAAAAAACATGTGTTTTGACTGAAATAGCAAAACCAACAGGGAGAATCGGAGAAAGATGGAGAAAACCATCTGCGGGGCTAATTTTGGATCTGTAGGGAATGTAACATCACTTTCTGGGCTCGTGTGTGAGCAAATTATCCTCCACTCAAAATTCTGTGGGGCCCTGAGCAACCTGGTCTGGTGGGAGGTGTCCCTGCCCACGGCAGGGGGTGGAATGGGATGGGCTTTAAGGTCCGTTCCCACCCAAACCGTTTGGGATTCTGTTCCTGAGAGAGGAGTTAATGCAGCTGGACTCAGCTGAGCTCAAAGTGAGATGCACTCTTTGATTAGATCCACATGGAAGTTGTTGGATCATCCTGCCTCGGACCTCCTGTCACATCTCTCACTGCTAATCTACCCATTATTTCCGTACTTATCTTCTTGACAACAGTTTAGGATTGCTCCCCACAAATTAAAAGCAGCCTTATTTGCCCAAGTTTCAACTTGTCCAGCAGGTTCCAAGTATTTCCACTGTCCAAGGAGAGACGGGTTTGTATTTTGTATCCTTGACAGGACAAGGGGGAATGGCTTTAAACTGCCAGAGGGCAGGGTCAGGTGGGATATTGGGAAGGAATTGTTCCCTGGGAGGGTGGGGAGGCCCTGGCACAGGGTGCCCAGAGAAGCTGTGGCTGCCCCTGGATCCCTGGCAGTGTCCAAAGCCAGGCTGGACACTGGGGCTTGGAGCAGCCTGGGACAGTGGAAGGTGTCCCTGCCCGTGGCAGGGGGTGGAATGGGATGAGCTTGAAAGTCCCTTCCCACCCAAACCACCCTGGGATTCTGTGGTTCCATGAAGGCACATCCCCCTTTTCATTTGCAGAAGCTTAACAAGAAACATCCTGTGTCCTGAAAAGCCTTACAAGCTTTTCCCTTTTAGGCTGAGGTTTCTCAGGCTTTTTTCCTCCTCACAGACGTATCAAAGAGTTTACACGGAGCCATCAGACGCCTGCCAAGACACTTAGCCCTAACAAACTCCCATTTGCATCCCTAAACCTCACACAAAGCTTTGCCCTCAGCCTTCACACCTGCCCTAAATCCACCCTCTAACGTGTTTAAAAGAACTCCACGGAGCTGGTTTGTAAATTTAGAAGCCTTTTAAACCCCCAACGGGAGAGGATGGCTGAAGGAGGGGTTTTTTACAGGCGTGTTCCCCTCTCCACTTGGAGCTTTTCCCTGATATCCTCGCTCAGGTCCTGCCCTGGGGAAGCCATCAGGAAAGAAGGGGGTCATGTGGGCTGGCAGCCAGTGCCACTGTCAGCATCTCGAGGCTAAAATGGTGCCACGTGGGCTTAGGAAACCAGGTCTAAGCCCAGGTAGGAGCTACTGGACATCCCCTCCGACAGGAGATCCTTGGGGACCAGACCCGCAGCTCCAGGGCTTTTCTGCAAGTTATATCCCAACAGGGAATGTTCTGTACTGGAAAGCCCTCAGGTGTTAGGAATTCTCCTCTCTATAGGATTAAACTTGATCTCTACAGACACTTTAAAATGAGTGATTAAAGCCATGGGGGGGCACAGAACTACAGCGGCAGAGGCAGAGCAAGAGCTGCTGCCCCCACCGGTTCTCTACACAAACCACGAGGAATGGTTCAGCAGTTTGGGTGTCCCCCCAGAAATACTGCATCTCCAAAGGCATCTGTGGAACCGTCGGGACAGATCGTGCCCAGAGCCAAGGAGGGAGTGGAAAAGCATCCCAAGAGAATCTTCTCCGATCTCCCAGGGAAGACCTACCGGCCCTTCCTTCGGGCTGATGGTTTTCCACTCCCAAGCACATGACATCATGAATTCCTGGAAGTTTACATCCTGATGGAGCTATCATTCAGCTAGAGGTGTCTACTTTTGGGTTCTCTGGCTTTAAAGAGGTGGGAAATGAGCTATAAATGCAGTGCTAATTGCATCTTTAACTACTGGCTAATGGCTTCCCTCTCTGGGAGCTTGTGGACACACTGAGCAAAATCTTTCCAGCTCCTTTGCTGTGGCCACTACATCATGCAGGCCATGGAGTTAATCCTCTTTTTATATCATCCAAAGTCAGGCTAATCCCAAAATAAACTTTCTCAACGTCTAGGCTCCAGAACTGTCTTTTTTTTTTTGCTGATCCCCACGTGAGAACTTCCCAAATTGCCCCTCCAGCCTACTGCTGCAAAAAAGCCAGGAAGTAAAGGGAGGTGATGATGACTCCACGAAGGTGCTAAAATCCATGTGGTTCGGTTGCTTTGCGGGGTTGGTTATCTCAAAATCCACCCTTTAGGATTTCTGCTGGGAAAACATCATTTTTTGGATATTTTTGTCTGTATTTTGCAACAGACACGGCCCTGTTTCAGGAAGATTCGGTCTCCAGTGAAAGGGATAAACAATCCCACTCCAGATTAAACAAACGCAGAGGCCCCTGCATCTCTCTTGCTGATTATCCACGCAAACCTGACAGGGATTTGTTGGTGCCTGTGCAGCTGGCTGGGGGCTGCAGATCCAAATCCTTGGGAGGGAGTTCCAGCTCCTACCTAGCCATGGATAACTTTCTAACACACAGACTGTCCAAGGATAAAACAAACTGCCTGAACTATCTTTCCTCCTCAGGAAAACATCCTTTTAGGTTCTGAAGACATCAAAGAAAGGAGGTTTAAGCTGTCTAGGGTTTAGGGATCTGCCTGAAGAGAGGGAGATGGATTTTGTGGGGACAGATGGAGGTGGGAACAATCCTCTTGGAGCTGCACAGGGCTAAGGATGGAGGCAGCCCCAACATCTCACTGCTCAGTCAGCAGTGTGGGTGCCAGGGGTTAGGAAGGGGGGATTTCCCCCCAGGGAATGATACCTAGGAGCTTCTTGCTGTCCAGTTTCTGCCTGTTCAGAGGGTTTGTGCCGTAGAGCAGCGTGTGGGCTTCCGAGTGAACCGTCTGCAGCTCCTCCAGCGTCGCCTTCCTGCCACGGATGCACTGAAAGGGGAAGGAGACGGGTGGTGAAATCACTGCTGAACTGCTCGGCTCCCATCAGAGAGCTTTTCTGTCTCCTTAGCAAGCCAGCAAGACAGACAGCAAAACACTGAAATGGGCCCTTAGGTGGAAAAATTCAGGTTTCGGGTTAATCCCTGACTCACAACATTTATTTGCTCGACATAGAAAGTCATCCTCAGATTCATTCAAGATAAAGAAGGAAACTTTGAGACTGGTGCTGGCAGGAGGTGGTGGGGATGAAGGAAAGGTGACCAGAGAGGTAAGGGAGTGCACCCTGCAATGGCAGGGCAGAGCTTGAAGCAAGCCAGCAGGGAATTAAGGCCGAAATTTAGCATTTTTGGAAAAAAAGAAGAGTCTGGTGAGGCTGAAAGTCACCAGTGGTCGGGAGGGAAACACAGCTGGAAAGCAGGTGAAGACCAACAACAAAGTACCAAGTTAAGCACGGAAATCAAGGACAAGAAATTTTCCTTAAGGAAATCAGCAGGAAATTAAGGACAATAATAGTTCCCTGGCATCCTAGAGTGATGAACTTACATATTAGAGAACATCTGTAACACACTTTGAGGAGGCCAGGCAATTACCAATGAGGTTTCTTTGGTCCCGAGATAATCCCAAAATTCGATTAAATGGGTATCCACAGACAGAACCAGGTTTGAAAGGGACGAATGAGGGCAGGACAGGGAAATTTAGGCAATGGCAATGCTGCCACCACGTGGATGTCTTATCTGATGGCTCGGGAACATTCCCAGCCAGATGCTGACACTGCTGGAATATTTATGCTTTGGGATTCAGACCCCTCAGGTGCTCCAAGAATTGATGAACACACCCTTATACCCTCATTTATCACCACTGCTGTTAGTTATAACTAATAACTACTCGTTAATTTTGATTATTAATCTTCTTTCTATTAATATCTAAGCTTTTCTCTTTGTTTGCTTGCTCTTAAAAATGTGTCAGATAAATCTAATTTAACCTCTCGTGATGGAATGGTGCTCAGTGCCATTCTCCTACTCCTGTTCCTTTTACAGTATTGACCATTACTTATTAAAGAGCATAAACAAAGTCATTAAACCACAGAAAAGCTGTTGCTTTTGCTGGAATAATTGGATGGATAACAAATGAGAGGGTTACATCACGTCTTGCTCTTTTTTTTGGGCATAATAATAATAATATAACAACAATAATCATGCTGGGATAAAAATAATAAGAAACAATAACAACAATAACGAAGTAATAATGATATTATTAATAATAATAAAAGCAACAGCGTGGCCTTTGCTGGCGTTTTCCTTACCTCACACTTGCCCCGCAGCCCCGTCTCCTGGAGCCTGGACCAGATGCTCTGGATCCTGCCCGCGTGCTCGGGGTGGCTGTTGGTGTTTCCACAGGTACACTGGTGCTTCAGCATCAACGTGTCGTACACGAGGCCTGCGGCAAAGGCGACAAAATTGCTCTCAGGTTAAAAAAAACGCTACAAAAAAGTGCATTTTGCACTTTGGAGTCAAGGGTTCTAGGCCAAAATTGTGTGTTCGATCAGGAGCCGCAGAGAACTGAAAATCCAAACCTGCATCCAGCCCTTCTCATGGAAATCCTCAAGGGATATGAGACTCCAGAAAACAGAATAAAAGTGGTTGCTTTGTTTTTTTTTTTTCCCCCAAGAAAAAGGTTTCTTGCAGGAAATTTCTGAATGAAAGTTGCTCTAAGGGCTGGAGCCCCTCTGCTGGGAGAGCTGGGGGTGTTCAGCCTGAAGAAGGGAAGGCTCCAGGGAGACCTCAGAGCCCCTTCCAGGGCCTAAAGGGGCTCCAGGAGAGCTGGAGAGGGACTGCGGACAAGGGATGGAGGGACAGGACACAGGAAATGGCTTCCCACTGCCAGAGGGCAGGGATGGATGGGATATTGGGAAGGAATTGATCCCTGGGAGGGTGGGGAGGCCCTGGCACAGGGTGCCCAGAGAAGCTGGGGCTGCCCCTGGATCCCTGGCAGTGCCCAAGGCCAGGCTGGACACTGGGGCTTGGAGCACCCTGGGACAGTGGGAGGTGTCCCTGCCCACGGCAGAGATTTAAAACCGGATCATCTTTCAGGTCCTTTCCAACCCAAGGTTTTCCATGATTTCTACGGACTCCAAAGACCTTAATGGGAATCCAAAGCCACTGAAGGCAGCAGTGGCAGGAGCCAGTCCCAGCTCCCCATGTTCAGGGATGTGCACTCCAGCTGACGGCATTCCAGGGAAATCCCAGGTGAGCACGCCCGCGCTCACAGCCGGATTCCCTGTTCCCAGCTCGAGCACGGACAAACAGCACAATCTGGGAGCTCAGAGGGGCTTGCAGGGATCCAGGAGCAGCCCTGGACACGCAGCTGGAGCCGAGGCTGTGCCCCTGCACGCTCCCAAGCCTGGCTGCAGCTGCAGCCGCACCTCCTGGCTGGGTGTGGGCACGCTGTGCCACCGGGAATCTTGGCTCCCTGCTCTGGCCCCGGCACTCGCAGGTCTCCAGCCTCAGGGGAGGTGTCTGGCAGCTCCTCGCTCTGCTGTAGGTGAGTGCAGAGGGAAAAACACCCCCCAAAGGCAAACCACGCTGGTTCGAGGGAGAGAACAGAGCCCTGGGAACTGGCTGCCCTCGGGTCAGCCAAAGTTCACTCGGAGGAGGTTGTGCTGCAAAGCTCTGTCGAGGTCTCCCGTGTTTGATTCACAGCATCAAACACCACCAAGAGCTGCTGGGCCAAGGCAAGCTCGGAATTCACCTGAGCAGAAGCTTTCACCCCAGTCTGAGTTTAATTGAACTAGTGCAAGGTCTTAAACTAAAAGAATTTTGATTGGATTTATGGAAGAAATTCTTGGCTGTGAGGGTGGTGAGGCCCTGGCTGCCCCGTCCCTGGAATTGTCCAAGGCCAGGTTGGACAGGGCTTGGAGCAACCTGGGAGAGTGGAAAGTGCCCCTACCAATGGAACTGGATCATCTTCAAGGTCCCTTCCAACCCAGCCCACTCAAGGATTCCATCCCACCCCAAACCTGGTGTTTACAGAATCTGGTTCATCACTGGTTTCTCCTCTCCCACGGGTTCAGTGATAACAGCAGTGTCTCAGTGAAGTCCTTCTGTGCTGCAATCACACGTCACCCATCATTTCTCTTTCCTAGAAACCAGCCCAGTGGAAAAGGGAGCTGTTCCCAGTTCCTTCCTGTGGCTGGGGACACTCACACACACACACATGCACACAAAAGGAAGCTCGGCAATTTAAGCTTAAAATACAAAACTACACTGGCCGTTACAAGTTAATTGAAGTGGTGCTGGAAGCAAGACTCTTTTCAGACATAAGAACAATCATTTTTAAAGGTCAGCACTAAAGCAAAACCAACTGGCTTTTCTTGGCAGAACAAACATATGATCTGAGGTTCAGATAATTATATTGCTCCGCACAGGAGAGAATAAATGCCTTCATCAGAAAGGAAAAACCCTTTAATGCAGAACATCAGAATAATTTGTGGACCCATTTTTGCAGGAGATCAGAGACTGGATAATTGGAGCTATGCAAATTAACGGCCTAACCTGAGGATCCTTATTCAAGTGTGTAGAACAGGGCAGGCACAAGTATTCATTAAAGTCACGGGGGCTGCTCGAGCTAGAGAGGGCAAGTTCAAGGACTGGCTTTCTGGGAGGAAGGAAAATTAAATGTCATGCTTCGGGACATCAAACTGATTGCTGGAAGGATTCAGGAAGGGCACGGCTTTCACTTTGATGTGGAGTAAATGGACATCATGTTTGAGAGCTGCAGTATGTGGCTCTTTCCCCTGCACCTTTGAAGTCTCAGGTGTTGGGCACTGAGAGAGACAGGAAAATAAAATATACATCAACCCCAGAACTTCCAGCTGTCTGCAGCTAACTCAGTCCAGGGAAAGCATCAGCTTTCTGTGCTATTTCTATATAATATCCCAAACATGAAAGGGAGGAACAATTCCTCTGTCTGTCGGACATGGACTGATCTCTTAAGGGCCACATTCACATCCAGAGTGATCACGGTTGGCTTAATTAGGGCCATTCAGTGAGGTTTGCTCCTTCCAGCCCTCTCACCAACCCACCACACCAATTCCAACCCTCATTCCTCTGCCTTAGGATCAGTCTCCAAAGCAGCCGCTTATCAGCCAGATGGATTTTCCTCGGGAAAAAGCAGCCTGATGCACTTCAGCACCGCTTGCTTTTGAAAAATACCCAAGACTTTCATTTCCTGCCTTCCAAAGAACAGCTCAATCCCGGTGATTAAGCTTTAGCATCCACCTCCAGAAACACAATCTCCGACACGCCGCTGCGGACAACTCCAGCAAAACATGAGGCAATTTCACTCACACACATGCTCAGCAGCTGAAATGCCTTTCCTGCCCTTTCTCCTGCTTCCATGCCCATGGCAGTGGGGTTCCTGCCTTTCCCTGCCTCTCCTAAGCACACAGTGCTGGTTAATTAAACCAGACCTAGGACTAGATTTAGGACTAGCACAGAGGTCTTACCTTTATGCTTTCCACCTTAATTAGTAGCACAGTGACTGCCTGACACTTCCTCCCTGGACAGCATTTTATTGTGTTTTTCCTCCTCCATTCACCCAGCACAAATGCAGAGATAGAAGGGAAAAGAAAAGTCAAGCCCTTGGAATCATGACCTGGATAAATGCCATGAAGATGGTATTTTACAGGTGAACCACCTGAAGCATTCTGCACCTCATCACTCTGTGCAGTGCTGGATAAAAGCAGTGTGATATTCCATCTCTTATTCTCAGCCACTCTTTTCATTTTTCAAACCCTGTCTCTGAGGAAAATAAACCCTGACACTGGAACACCATCTTTTCCAAGCAGCACAGCTCTCAAATCTGCAGTCTTACAGTTGCCTGCAATTTTGAATGAAACTCAGAGGCACAGATCTGAGTCAAACATAGATCCTCTGGTAGGAAATGTTATTTATTGCATGTCCCGAGTCTTGCGTGTGATTGATTGGGCAGCTTCAACACCGGCGGAGGAGGAGGGAAGAAAGGGAAGGAATGAATAATCCCTTCAAGCAGGGCCAGGCTTCCTTGTTTTTAAAGCCCCAAGATTTGGGGTTAAGTGTATTAGGAGCTCAAGTTTCATCTGCTCTGACCCTGAGCCAGGGGACTTTTCCTTGCACCCTTGGCAAAAGCCAAAATCTATTAATTTTGCTAGATCTGACTGCTTTAGAAATGCAGTTCTGCTGGAATTCCGGGGTTCAACACTAACAACAAATAGAGACTTTAAAGGGCAAAACTGAGCTGTTCCCTGGGTTTTTCCAGAGCTGACAGCACACGCTTCCCACCCTGCCTGCAGCCAGGAGCTGAGGAACAAAGTCACACTGAACATGCCACTATTACTACACCACCAGGGCCTGAAAATAAACCCGATTCACAGCACTGAGCTGAGTGATGCAAGAAGTGGAGGTTAAAAATGGAATAAAAGCAGAAGTGAAGGGGAAACAACACCACGAGTCGCTCTTATTTGGGCGTTGTGGATTTCTCCCCCCCCCTTTTCCTTCTCCCAGGGAACACATCACGTTGCAAACTGTTCATTCACAAAATAAGAGCCTGCCATTTGGGGAAGAAGGCGGACTTTGCAATCACCCAGCACAGGGCTTGAGAAGTCGCACGGAAAATCAACTTTCAGCAGTTGCTAAGGGTACTGAAGAGGCAGAAAGGATCTTGGAGGAGAAAAGTTGGTTGTCAGGATACAGGAAAAACAAGTCGCTTTTTGCTTTTCATCTTGGTGGGGAGATCACAGAATGCCAGGAAGGTTTGGGATGGATGGGACCTTCAAGCCCATCTTGTTCCACCCCCTGCCGTGGGCAGGGACACCTTCCACTATCCCAGGTTGCTCCAACCTGGCTGTGAACACCTCCAGGGATGGGGATCAACACCTGTTTTGCACCTGTGCTTTCCACCAGACAAATGCAGGACTGCACTCATCATTTCCTTCACAGGTCAGCAAACACTCTTTGGTCTCTTTCTCTCTTCAAGACAACTTGAAACCACCAGCTCACCTCATTTTTCCTGACCTGCAGGCACAGACTCCTGTGTTACAGGAGGGAGGGAGTGATAACTGATACAGGGAGCCCGGAGTGATAATTGATGGCACGAGATTATGGAGGGACTGGAGAAGGTGGAAGAAACAGAGCCAGCACTGCATTTGGCACTCTGTCCTTCAGGAGCAGCCGCTCTCCCTGCCTTGCCTCTAAATCAGCTCTGCCACAGCCCGGGACTCACTCTGTCTGCCCGGAGACACAGAACTCCAGGGCCGTGCTGCTGCTGGCGTGGGCAGGGTATCTTTGCTCTGGAGAAGGGACACGCAGGACAACAGGGATGACTCAGACTGCTCCTTGGAGAAGGCAGGATGTTATGGAGCACCCAAACGGGGATGAGACGCGGAGCCCACGCTTACGGATGTGCAGGGACGGGAAGAAAATCATAGAATCATCTTCAAGGAATGGTTTGGGTTGGAAAGGAACTTAAAGCTCATCTTGTGGGCAGGGCAGGGACACCTTCCACTATCTCAGGGTGCTCCAAGCCACGCCCAACCTGGCCTTGGACACTTCCAGGGTTGCGGCAGCCACAGCTGCTCTGGGCAACCTTATCACCCTCACAGGGAAGGATTTCCTTCCAATATCCCATCTAACCCTCCTCCCAGCCTAAAGCTATTCCCCCTTTTCCTGTCACTCCATGTCCTTGCAGAACAGCTCAACATAAGGCAAACCGGTCACCCCAGCCCCCCAAAACCTCACCTGTTGTGAACCTTGGCTTAGTGGGTGGCTCCTGCACAGACATGGGGAAGGTGGCCGAGGCGGGGGAGGACTGTGCCCGGGACAGGGGCCGGTGTCCCCCGAAGGACACGGGCATGCCGGCCGCCTCCAGCGACGCCTGGTAGTTCCTCAGCTGGTGGATCCGCTGCTGCTCCAGGAGCAGGGCTTGCTGTGGGGAAGAGAAGCAGGCAGTTGCTGAAAGGGCCTTCCCAAAAGGGTTTTTGAAGGCTGGCGGGCTTGGACTCCTTTTCCTTGCATGCAGCAAAGGAGGTTGTGACATTTCTAGGGCCAAGTCAGGCAGGGATGTGAAGCCCCAGCCCCTGCCATGGGCAGGGACATCTTCCACTGTCCCAGGCTGCTCCAAGCCCCGTCCAACGTGGCCTTGGACACTTCCAGGGATGAGGTGGCCACAGCTCTCCTGGGGAAATGCAGTTGCTGAGCAACATTCCAATGACATTCCTGGAGGACATGGATGGGCTCCATTACACTGTGCTACCTTGTTATTGGATTTATCACCTGCAAGCCACAGGCCTCCGGTGTTTTCCCTCGAAAGTGAGCCTGGCTGGAGGCTCTAGGATCTCTAATTCTGAAGCAGGAACACCCTTCACTTGTCCCCTGTTCCCTCGTGCAGTCTTTCTCTGCAGCAGCTACTTTTAAATCATTCAACCAAAATAAAATCTTCTGCTGGTGGCTAGTGCTCAGAAATGTTAGGATACACTTCTGACTTCCCAAAGAAACAGCCATGGAAGTGGCTCAGTGGCTGTTAACACGGTGACTGTGTTTTGTGCAGCTGAGCCAGACTCTCCTCCCTGGGGTTTGTCAGCTGGCAGGTGACTCGAGGGAAGGAATCACTGATTTTACATCGGGTTCTTTTACCCAGCCAACCCTCAGGAGCTGGTTCCCCTCAGAGTCTCCCCCTCGGAGCAGCACAAGGCGACTTCCAAGACAAAACCAATCTGTTCCGACAACCCGAGTGCCGGACTCGGCTCTCCGCGAGCTCACCTGGCGGAAGAGCAGCTCCTGCTCCGCCTGCCTCTGCCCGGACTCCAGCTCCTGCTGCGGCTCTGCCTCCTCCTCGTCGCTCTCGATGGGCTCCTGCTTCACCTGCACCACGCTGGCCAGCGCTGGGGCCTCCTTCTGGCCCGCGGCCCTGTCGCCGTAGGGCTCCTCCAGCAGGGCCTGGTGCTCGCGCAGCTCCTCCTCCGTCTCCTCGGGGTGGCTCTCGTGCTGCCGCGCCGGCTCGGTGGGTTTGGCTATGATCTGCAAGCATGAACTGGTCAACGAACTGCAGCTCGCCACGGGGAAAAGCTCACCCTGTCCTCCAGACTCACGGGGAAGAGCAGTTCTGGGTTGTTCTGCCTCGCAATCCAGGCCCGGAACAATCCAGGGAAAGGTCAGGGCAACCTCAGCATTAAGGGCTCTGAAATCCCGTGTCCCAGGTAATGGCACCCCCTTATTTTCCACTTCATCTTCCCTCTGAAGGAATAAGAGCCTCTTGTTCCTGCATGCCTCCAGATGCTGGTCCATTCACAAACCCGCAGAGCAACCACCGAGATGGCTGGCAATTAAATTCTGAAAGAATACGAGGGACACAAACCCTCCAAGCGAGTTTTTGCTGCCTGTTTGCCCAACATCACCTCGAATCACCCCCTGAATTTCAGCCTGTGAGGCCTGAAATAAAGATTACTTGAAAACCTGCACTCCTAAGAGGAAGCTCAGGACACACACCTGAGAGCAAACCTCAAGAGCAGCATTGTTCTGACCTTCCTAACCAGACACAGTAAACTCCTCTGAGAGCAGCTCCTAAACCAAAAGGAACAATTTAATTTTCACTGTAATTAACTCAGACTTCTTGTAAGTTCATTGGCAAGATAAAATTCACAGTTCTCTGTCTCAGACTGCTTATGATTTTTATTTGGGATATTAAAAAACCCCCCCCAAATGTGACCTGTTTTTAACTCCAGCACAGGAAAACCAATCCATTTCCTCCCTTTCAAAGAGCTCAGGCTGCCCCTGTTTCACAGGCGTATAAAGAAACTGCTGCACTTTGAAAGTTGTCAGGGCAAGGTTTAACGAGGATTAGGTCATTGGTATGGAAAGCAATATTCATTTTAAATCTAATAAAGCTAAATCAAAACATGGTTATTGGACACGTGCAGGAGGAGGGACAATTTGTCAGTAACTTGCTCTTTGAAGAACAGTGGCTCCAACCTGGAATCAAGGCTTTTTTCTCCCCAAAAGTAGGAAGGAAGGCTCTGCCATACAACTCAAGCAAGGCAGAGGGGCAGGAATGGAGTTGAATCTGGCAAGGGGACATGAAGGGCACGAAGAAAGAAAGGGGGAAGACCAGGGAGATCCTGGTCGCACTGCTGAATGAGGGAAGGGAGCCGGTGGCACATGACACAGAAAAGGCCACGGCACTTAATGCCTTATTTAAGACCGTCCTTCAGGAATCCCAGGACTCTGACACCAGAGGAAAAGTCTGGAACAAGGAAAACTTCCCTTGGTGCAGGAATTGCCAGGTTTAGGCAACACTTAAGAAAACCTGGGTATACTTAAGTCCATGGGACTCTCACGGGTTGCACTCACAGGTGATGGGACAAGAGGCCATGGGCACAAATTTAAACCCATGAAATTCCTTCTGAACACAATAAAACATTTTTTTTTTCCTGTGAAAGTGGTCAAACATTTGAACAGGTTGTTCAGAGAGGTTCTGGAGTCTCCATCCTTGGAGATCTTTGGGCAACCTGCTCAAGCAGGGACACTGCCCTCAGTGACCTCAGGAGGTCCCTGCAAAGATTCAGGCATCAAAACTCCTCAAGGATTTTTGTGAGGTTCCCCCTGCCCCCCCAGTTACACTCCTTACAACACACACTCAATAATCAAACCACATGCAGCTAAAAGCTCTTCCACCGATTTTCTTTAAGCCCTCTTAGGCTTGATGAATATAATCTGTTTTAAAGATAATTAAATCATCATAAACCATCTGCTACTTGTTGGTTTTTTTTCTCCTGCTTGGATCGAAGGTCTCAAGCTTTTGAACTTAATACCTTTTGAACTTCTGAACTGCACGAGGTAATCGCTGGGAAAAATAACTTACAAAGCCATTGTCATACCTAATGGGAATGAGAGGCAGTATAATTCCCTAGAAGTTTTAAATTACTCCTGCTCCTTAAAAACGTAGGAATTAAATGAAAAGCACAGTGAAGGTTGAAAAGACCAAATGGTCAATGACAAGGACATTTCAGACAATCCATCTGCTCTCCCTTTGCAAAGGGAATCTCCTGGTCTATCACCAGTTCCAGCTGCTGCAGCCCTACTCTTAAAGGACGATTTTGCAGAGAAGGGACTTTGTCACCAACACATTCCATGTAATATATTGACTATCTGCATCCCAGGCCCCTTAAAACTCCCTAAAAATCTTCCATCTGTGCAGTTTTATGAGCACGTGCTCGTGCAATTTAAAATTGGAGGGAATCAAAGTGCAAGGGGCTGGCTGCAAAGGTAGCACTGAGGATGCTTGTAAGTACATCTGAAATAGTAAACACAAAGCACCATAAATAACTCCTCCATCCCTTAATTAGCTCTCTGGCTTCCTCTGCCACGAGGTTACCCCTCTGTTTCCATAACCAGTGGCCTCTGGCTGTCACAAAGTGCCACCATAAACCTCTGGTAAAGGCACTGCCTCTCCAGCCTCGGGTAGATAATGATTTCACTCCGGAATAAATTACAGCTCTCTAGTCACCAGCATTTTTAAAAGGCTCCGTGCAGCTGGCAGGAGTTCTCCTCCACAGCTTTGAAATACAAAGAACAAAAAATAAAAAAAAAAAAAAAAAACCAACCAAAACCAATAAGAAACACCACATAGCAAAGTCAGGTCATAAATACAAGGAAAAGCAAAGAGTTCATCAATTTTCTGTGGAACGTTTCATGAGGGGAAAAAAGCTGCATTTTTTGCTAGTGACATTTCAGCTGGCATGGGATTTGTCCAGTAGATGTGATAAATAGAATCACAGATTCATTAAGGCTGGAAAAAACCTCCAAGGCCACCAAATCCAACCTCTGAGTATCAGCACGCACATCGATCCATACCAACTTCTCCAGGACACCTTTCTCCACAGCGGCAGGTTTCTGGGACACTGAAGACCTACTAAACAGGTTAGAGACAGCTATTTACACATCAGAGACCAATGAGGAGTCCCCAGCAGAAAAATCATGGAATCCCAGAATGGTTGGGGCTGGATGGGACCCCGATGCCCATCGGTGGGGTGGCACAGGAGGAAAACCAGAGGAAGAGAGGAGGCAGGAAGCAAAGGAGGACGTCAGACAAGCTCAGCCCTGACCGTGCCATGATGTGCAGAAGGCAGTAGAAACCTCCTTTTCCTCCCTCTGGAGGTGAAGGACAAACTCAAGGAAGAAAAATAATAACTCTGGACAGCTGGAGCCACAGCTTTGATGAAAATGAGGATAAAACCAGAAAAAAAAAAAAGATGATAAAAGCTCAGCTCACTCGACTCGACATCACTCTTCCCACATTCTCTTTGGGTTCTAATTTTTAACTTTTCCAGACTAAGGAGAAACAAGAGATGATAAGGGATGATGGGGAGAGGCCAACTTGGGCACCAGCCATGTAGGGAGCTGGCAGAGCCTTCTGCAGCAGCCAAAGCCTACAGAAAACTCTTGATCTGGGTTTTTTTTCACCCTGAAGTGATGAGACAGCAGGGGAAAAATAACTGCCTGAGGCAGCCTCAGTCCTACTGCTGGAAGGACCAGGAGACTGGAGGAGAGGGAACAACCCACCTGCAAGGCTGGATGGGGCTTGGAGCAAAAAATTCTTCTGATATTACAGATCACAGAATCCCTAAGGCTGGAAAAGCCCTCTCAGACCATCGAGTCCAACCATTCCCCCAGCACTGCCCAACCCACCCCCACACCATGTCCCCAAGTGCCACATCCACACATTTTCTGAACACTTCCAAGGATGGAGACTCCACCACTGCCTGGGCAGCCTGTGCCAGTGCCTGACCACTCTTTCAGCGGAGAAATATTTCCAACCTAAACCTCCCTCCCCTGGAACTTCCCTTCTGAACATTAAACATGCAAAAAAGGTGGGAAATAGGAGCAGAGGTTGATGGTGGAATGTCAGCTCAATGAAAAAACAGCATGGTTTGGGTGGGAAGGGACCTTAAAGCCCATCCCATTCCACCCCCTGCCATGGGCAGGGACACCTCCCACTATCCCAGGCTGCTCCAAGCCCCATCCAACCTGGCGTGGGACACTTCCAGGGATCCAGGGGCAGCCACAGCTCCTCTGATGATTGTTCTTATTATTTTTAAGTAAAACAACATATTTTTTCTCGGTCGCCTTCCTGGAAACAGCAAGACTTGTTTTGGCTGCAGTTTCCTCAAAAATTTCATCTGCTGCAGACACCTAACAGGGAACATTTAGGGCCAAAATCTCAAAGTTTGTAAAAACCCCACGGAATTAAGAAGAGCCTTATTTAGGAGTATATAAATATATAAAATACTTCAGGAGTATTATTTACGGGATATCCGCAAATAAAAAAATTAGCAGGCAGCGCTATTGGTCCTGTTAATAATTAAATAACCTTCTCTTTTATTTTTAGTCGTGCCCTTAACTCTCCTACACACGAGGGTCCTAAAATATCCCCACATCTGGGAAAAGTCTTTTTCCATGTCAGCACTTGGATGCTGTCCCACGGGATAAATCCGCCACACGCATGCAGCGCTAGCACCAAAGTGATTTTAACTCGTGACTCCTATAAATCAAACACAGGGAAGCCGCCCCTCTGCCATCAGTTTCATTAAACCCTCTCTGCTTTTGCTGCGGAGAGCGATGGGTCCCAGCTCCGACAAAGCTGGAATTCAGAGTGCTCCAGTGGCTCTCCAGCTCCTGGGAGGTCCGGGAGAAAGTCTGAATGAGCTCAGCGGCTACGTCACGGCCGAGGCTTTGGAAAAGCTTTAAAAACCTTCACGCAAGAAATCCGTCCAGCTGACACTTCCCTGAACAAAGAACTGCCCCGCATCCCATGGCCCTGGTCCCGAGGAGGGTGTGGAGGGGGGAGGAAATGGGCCCCCTCTGGAGCAGCGGCTCCCCAGGGCCCCGTGTGCGGGGCTGAGCCGGTGCCAGGGCTGGCACCCGCGGTGGCAGCGCTCCAGGAGGACAGCATTGACGTCAGTGCCTTGTGTAACCATCCTGCCTCAGCCCCAGCCCATAAACACGGCCTGGGGGGGGGGG
>VZTE01001104.1:397612-439005 GCA_013397775.1 Eulacestoma nigropectus
ACCCCCTGCCATGGGCAGGGACACCTCCCACTGTCCCAGGCTGCTCCAAGCCCCAGTGTCCAGCCTGGCCTGGGACACTTCCAGGGATCCAGGGGCAGCCACAGCTTCTCTGGGCACCCTGTGCCAGGGCCTCCCCACCCTCCCAGGGAAGAATTCCTTCCCAATATCCCATCCATCCCTGCCCTCTGGCAGTGAGAAGCCATTCCCTGTGTCCTGTCCCTCCATGCCTTGTCCCCAGTCCCTCTCCAGCTGTCCTGGAGCCCCTTTAGGCCCTGGAAGGGGCTCTGAGGTCTCCCTGGAGCCTTCTCTCCTCCAGGCTGAACACCCTTAAGCCTCTCAGCCTTTCAGCAAACACTTCAATAAATGTGAATAACTTCCCCCACAAATACTTCCTGGTGTTTTCATGCCCGAGAGAGGTCCAAGGGCAAGAGGTCCAGGGATGAGAGGCCCAGGATTGTTGGAGGTAGAGCCCACACACACCCCGGCACTAGAGACCCCGAAATCGCGCGCTTGAAGCTGCCACGGAGGAAAAAAGGCATTGCAAGCTTCGTGCCTACCTTGTTGATGTGCAGCTGCTGCTGCTGGAATTGCTGTTTGTGTTTCTCCAGGAACTGCTGGTGCTGCTGCTGGATCACCAGCTGCTGGAGGGCCTGGGCGTTCTGGGGCAGGGGAGCAGACTGGGTGCGCCCGAGCGGGCGGTGCTGCCGCAGCTTGTGGATCGAAGGGGAGACCCTCTCTCCACCCACCAGGGGCTGTGCGTGCAGGGGCAGTCCTGAAAGATACCAGTCTGAAGATAATATGGAGGAAAAAACAGCAGAGGAGAAACAAGAGAAGAAGAAAGGAAGGAGAAAACGGCTGTTGAGTAACGCTGACGCTGACAGTGATACCGTGTCAAACCCAGCCACCTCGCCATCTACAGCTGGAGCTGCCTTAAGAGAGAGCAGATAAATTAATTACCACTGCACGGAGTGGTGCTTTGCTTGGTTTGCGTTCTGTGTCTGCCTGGTGACTCAGAGACCCTCTGGAAACATTTATTTTCTTGAAACCAGCAACACCTCACAGACCCTTCCGAGACCACAGGGGTCTGGAAAAGTTTAAACCTCACAGCTTGCCTTGGTGTAGGGACTGATCCCAGGTTCAATTCAAGCTGCAGGCACCAGCTGCCTCCCTAGCAGGGACAGGGCTGCAGTCACTTCTGGGCAAGAAGCCCTCTGCTCTCCTCAGGCTTTGGTTTAGGAGAGGGAGAAGCTGCCCAGCAGTCTTCAGCCAGCTCGATGCTGAGGGTTAGAAACACCTTGACATTTGTGTCCCAGGATGTGACCTCCTTTCCCAGCGATTCACAGAACTGCCCTACGTGGAAGGAGCTGACTCAGGTGAAAGCCTCTTTTCTTGGAAGACTTAAAGAGTTTCTCCCACTGTCTGCTTTTTTTCTGAAAGGACCCATGTGGAAGGGTATTTGATTTTATAAATGAGTGTCTCTACGGATGCGGTGTGTACCACACAGGTCTGCCTATGAACACACAGATAATTGGCAAAGATGTGCTCCTTCTCCCTGAGAGCACAGCTCCTCCTCCCAAAAGCCCAAATCAGACAGCAGAGCTTGCACAGGGTATTTTTGAAGACGACCTTCCTCCAAGACAATGGCCAAGGTGCTCCAGGGAAAGCTTTCCAGGAGACACCATGTTCATGGAATCCTGGAATGGTTGGGCTTGGCAGGGACCATAAAACTCATCCTGTTCCACCCCCTGCCATGGGCAGGGACACGTTCCTCCACTATCCCAAGTTGCTCCAAGCCCTGAGTATGTCCCGTCAGGAATAAGGAACATCAGGACGTGCATCACAACATGAAGGATACTACCTGGAGTAACCTGTCCCAAAAGGAATGCCACAACTAAGGAATTCTGGTCTAGCTTCCCAAACTGGCCATGTCTACCTTCCAGCACAGAGCCATCACGGCTGGATAATTCTGCAGCTGTCAGGGGACTATCTCCAGAGCTAAAGGCTCTCCAGCAGAATCCTAATAAACTCCACTTTGTTTCCAAGGAATTTCCAAGTATTAACTGCAGCTTGGCAGCCGGTGCACTCGAGGCTTTGGGGAGCACGTGTGAGCTCTCTCTCGGCTGCTGCCTCTGGAACGTGTGTTTCTCCTTGTTGCTGTGTCCTGACTCCTTCTCCTGAGTGTTGGACTGTAACACGCTGTACTCGCTCGGAAAACACCGCACGGAGCAGGTGGAGTAGAAGGAATTCGCTTGGAAGCCAGCACGGCACGCTGGAAACTGAGGGAAGCAACACCACACCTCTCTGCTTCAGCTTCCCCACATCTACGTGCTCCTAAGCTTATCCCAACCCCGTGGATATTCCTGGGATTTGGATGTACAACCAGCCACGAGCTGCAATGCTTCAGGGGATGACACATCCCAAGAACTTCCATCAGAAATGGAAGGAAGGGAAGGAAAACCAACACGTCAGTAGCTGAGGCAGAACATCCTCTGTCCCAGCACCACACACAGGAAAGCAGGAACGCGTCCCAGTGGGAACTATTGCTTTGAATCCAGCCTATTTATAGCCACAGGCCTTCCCACAGGTAGTTCATTCTGAAAACCCAGCAGCGGGAGTGACTCACGGCAATTAACGTCCTGGAAAGGGAACGCACACAAACAAATACAATCTGCTGGGAGGCAGCTGACTCTGCCACGGTTTTGCTATTTGTATTAATGGTGGAAAGGAAGCGCTTTAATCCGTGATTGTCTACGTGCCCCTTTCATACTGTCACGGAATAGAAAGCATCCATGGAAAACAGGAATCAGAGGACGCAACGTTTTTGCCTCCACTTTGATCTGAAGTGGTCAGAACTCTGCCAACAGAGTTTTCAACTCTTACCTACCAGCTTTTGCTGTCCTAATGGAATAACAGTATTTATTCTCATCTCACCAAAACGAGGTGGGAGATCTGATTTTGGAAAAATCGCCACTAATCGATGAATCAACAAACACATCCCGAAGGTTTCACGTTCTACCTGCCGGGTGTAGAGGTGATGCGGGACCTAGAGGCTGCCTTGACAACAGCCCAACAGATCCCTGCCGGTTCCCTCTCTTTTCCAGGTGCCCGAGTGCCGCCCCCGGAGCGCTCACCTGTGACCAGGGGGGTTTGTGCAGTTGGCTGTTCCAGTAAGACCATGTGCTGCAGGAGAGGGTTATGTGCAGTTCCCCCATCCCTCTCCAATGTTGTAGTGCTCAGGTAGGGAGTGAGGTGAGTGCCAGGGAACAAGGAGATCCGCTGCTGTAAGGTTGGGATTGCGAGCCTCTCCGCGTCCTGCTGGGCTTGTCCCGCCTGCAAACGCACCACGGCACAGGGGGTTGAGGGACGTTCCAGAGGCTGGTCCCAACCCCACTGACATCCCAGAGGCTTGTCCCAACCCCACTTACGCTGGAAGGGCCGGTGGCAGGCAGTCCTAGCGTGATGTTGGGCAGGGAGGGCGAGGTGTAGAGCGGGAGCTGCGTCACGGAGCCCTCGCGGTTCACGAGTCTGTGAGCCAGGCTGGTCTGGAAAGGAGAGCGGGAATGGGGCCCCGGTGAGAGCCCATCCCCAGAGCCCACCAAGGACACGGCACAATCACCAGCACAACACAGCAGGAACGGACACAGAGTCTCCAGAGCTGGAGGAGACCCATGAGGATCATCAAATCCTGCACACACACCCCAGCAATCCCACCCTGGGCATCCCTGAGAGCGGTGTCCAAAGGCTTCTGGAGCTCTGGCAGCCTCGGGGCCACTTCCCTGGAGAGCCTGTTCAGTGCCCCACCACCCTCTGGAGGAAGAATCTTCTCCAAGCATCCAACCTGAACCTCCCCTGGAACAGCTACGTGCTGTTCCCTTGGTACTTGTCCTTCTCAAGCATTTGCCCTTTTAAAGGTAAAACAGATTATCCTGGGAAAAAAAAAGCCTTTCAATTGGTGTTTTTCTCTTTAGCAAATAACAGACAATTTATGTTATTTACTAGCGTGTGTTAGCATAAATCAGACTTCAAAATCTCATCCAAAAGCCTTAAGGTTGCATTTACGGAGCTATTTCCTGATTTTCAGGGTGAAATGCAAGATTTGCTCAGTTATCTTACGGGCATTTGAAGCAAGAACACTTTAGCAAAAATACCTTTAATTTCCAAACAAGACTGATTTGAAATACGCACTAGAAAACCCATTATAAAAATTACAATAAAGTGCCTGATTTTCCTGTTCGGAAACCAGCGTTCTGATCACCCTGGAGTCTCTGTGGGTGATTTTCCAATGTACATAGAATTTAGGCTCCAAGAAGACTTCTACAGAAGTCTCTTAAACTCAGGTGCTGTTGTGAAAAAGGGGATTTTGTTTAACTTCATATTCTACTATGAGGCAATCTGTACCTAAGTCGTGGCCATCCCATCCCTGGAATTGTTCAAGGCCAGGTTGTTCCACCCCCTGCCATGGGCAGGGGCGCCTTCCACTATCCCAGGGTGCTCCAAACCCAAAATCCAGCCTGACTGTGGACACTTCCAGGGATGAGGCAGCCACAGCTTCTCTGGGCAGCCTGTGCCATTTTTTTTAACAGCCTCATTATAAAACAACTTCATTTTTCTCTCTAATCTAAAGTGACTCTCCTTGTGATTATTTGTACCCACACACTTCTCCTTCCAAGCGATTTTTGAGCACTCCTGGCAATTTTGCTTTAATTTAAATTACATCATGTCAGTGTGCCATTGAAAATAAGATACTTATTGTCAGCAGAGGAATGAAATATTTTACTGATATCATAAATGAAACAAAACTACATCCATTTTCCCTTTGAACAGTCAATACTCTGGAGTTGCGCCTCAAAGCCTCTCCTGGGGATTTGACATAGGAAACAGAGGAGAGGAGAACACAGCAGCTTGATGCTCTCAGCATAGGGGATCTGGCAGCGTTATCATCACTTTAAACACCCAGCTCCCATCTCTGGGCTGTGCACAAACGGGCCTGAATTGCACACAGCCATCTCTGAATGCACAGTTTGCAGCTGTACTCAGGCAGTGTTTACAGGCTTGTACCAACTGCAGTGGCAATGAATGCTGTGTGCCTTTTGGAGAGGGAAGAGCCTTTAAAAGCAGTATTTCTAAAGAGAAAGTGCCTGCTTTAAAGGAGGCAGGGCTGCAGCCTTTCCCCACTGAAGGCACTCAAATAATGAACTTGGACACCACTTCCAACATACTCTGCTTCAACGGCTGATGCAGCAAACTAGGAAGCAGTGAGATGGATTTCTCATTTGAAATAAAACATGAAGCCGAGAATGAAACACAGCTTTATCTTTTCAGAAACACTCAAATGTTTCTAAACATTTAATGGTGGGAACATGGGAAATCCTGGTCAGTTGGTAGTAAAGGAATCTCCAACTCCTGAGCTCCCAGGTCATACAACTCCCACTGAAGAAGAAGATTTTAAAGACACCAAACCCCACTTATTTTTTCCCAAATACAGGCCAACAGATCAGCTGGGATCACATGACATGAATGCTGAAATAAAGTGCAGAGTTATTTTTTCTTTGGGAAAGGGAGAGGCTTGGGCAGGACAGGGGTTTTTTTCTGAATCATTTGTGGTGCTCGTGCCTCAGCCTAAGTCACAAAATTGCTGCATTACAAGCAGTTGGTGGAAAGGCTTTTTCTTGTGGTCAGTGTCCATTTGATTAGGTGTTGGTGGTCTAGACCCAGATGATCAGCTCCAATTATTTAGCTGAAAAATCAAATGGAGGAGGAGAATGCTCCAGCTCCACATTCACCTGCAGGAGGTCACTCCGACTTCATGGAATGGTTTGGGCTGGAAGGGACCTTAAGGACCATCAGGTTCCAACCCCCTGCCATGGACAGGGCATTGTGGGAAGCTGCCTGCTCTGTTTATGTCACAAAAAATTGTCAAATCCACTAGTTTTTCCATCAGCAGCAACTGGGGATTTGCAGTTTGCTACGGACAGACAAGGCTGACAGCTCCTGGATCAGCAAAACCAAAACTCAGTGCTCGTCCTCCTGGGGCAAGTGAAGCCTCCACCTCACACCATCTTTATCTTCACACTAATTACCTCAATCTGTAAGGTTTACTATGGGCTGGAATGTGTACTGGATAATTTGGCAGGGCAGAGGGTGGAGAAGGAGGCATATTCCCCCATATTAAACACTGTTACACCACATTAGAAATAAAAATAAAGTGAGAATCTGTACAAAAACTAGAAAGCAATAAGGGCTGACATTTCCACCATCAGAAGGCCTTTTCAATTCTAAAGGAATATTTGTGGAGAACAAGCCCAAGCCTGTTTGTGGAGCCCTGGTGTTCAGACAGACTCTATATTCATGGGGAGAACAGCTACTGGGAAGCTGGATAACAAGAAATGCACCAGTAACATCGGACAACCACACTGGTTTTCTACAGGCACAGTTTATAGTGGGAGCCAGCTCACATGGCCCAGACCCCCTGGAAAAGCTGGGATCCAGGATTCCTGAACACAGGAGCTGCTGTGCTCAATCCAACCCCACCTCACCCGGTCCAACACCCTGCCCTGGACATCCACGGATGCCCTGAGTGATGGTGAAAGTTTATGGGATTATAAACCAGCACATGGCACCAAGCTTTCAGATCCCCAGTTGTGGAGGAAAAGTTTAAACCCATTCCCTTTAATCCAGTTCTGGTTTGGTCAAATTTAGACCAGCCTACTGCACACAATAAATCCACCCTACGTACAAGAATAAATTCCCCAAGCATTAAAATACTTGCATTTGACCTTGCTGAATCCCTTTGTTTTAACTTTCTCCTCACTACAAAACCACTGCAAGTCACCACAAGCTGCCTGTGAGCTGGTTCAAGCCAGATTTAATAAACAGATAAGGCATCCTGTCAGCCCAGGCTGAGAGGTAATTCCCAAAGTCTGCTCCAAGTCACAAGCCGGGGTTTTCCTTTCGTGCGGTTTAGTCCTAAAACTCTCCCGAAGCCAGTGAGTGTTAAAAACCAGAGGGAGGGAGGGCTCTGTACCTCTGCTTGGATACTCGTGACTGATCCTGCAATTCCGTTCTCGGTGCTGATGTTGTTGGAGCTGTTGTTCGGAGAGCTGGGACCAGATCCAGGAGCACTGTTGCATGCAGAGTCTGAAAAACACATCCAAAAACAACTTTGGACATTAGAAACCGTCTCTGTGATGGGATTTAGACGGATAACAACCCCTCAAGTTTTGTTTTGGACGAAAGCAGCCCTCCTCCTCCTCCTCCCCTTCTTCCCCCTAAATCTTCCCAGGGCTCTTAAAATACCAACAAACACTTTCAAATGGTTTCTCCAAGTACCTACTCAGCATATTTAAGTCTTCTCCCCATGGGGACTTCTCTTAGAGCGTATTAATAAAGTTGAAATATGATTGAAAGATAATAAAAGACGTGGAAGGTTTGAAGAGGTCAGACTGGAGGATGCAGGAGCTGTTCTGCTTCATTTTTCTAGAAGTGCCTCTCACCCTCTTTCCCTCTAACCCTAAAGACACCTCCTTGCATCAGACTTCCCTCAGAAGGTCTCTCAGCTGCTGTATGGTACAGCTGCCAGTGTTCCTCCTTTTCTTTGGGAAGGTCAGTAACATTAAAACCTTTTCTTTTGAACTTGCCTCGTCCCCAAGCATTTGCAGCACGAGACTCTCCCAGCAGCTGCAGTGGCTCAGGCTGCAGCAGGCTCCCCATTGCTCCAGGAGGAATAAAAGCTCATTATTACAAGGGCCTTGAGGGACAGGACACAGGGAATGGCTTCCCACTGCCAGAGGGCAGGGTTAAGGTGGGATTTTGGGAAGGAATTCTTCCCTGAGAGGGTGGGGAGGCCCTGGCACAGGGTGCCCAGAGCAGCTGTGGCTGCCCCTGGATCCCTGGAAGTGCTCAAAGCCAAGTTGGAGACACCTGGTCAAGTGGAAGGCGTCCCACCAGAACCCCCTGCATTCTTCAGGGATTAAACACAATTTCTATTCCCTAAAGCAGGACTGTTTTTAAACCTTATTTTCCACCTAGAAGTCCCCTCTTACCATGAGAACTCAGATACTTTCCTAGCAGGCTCCAGGCTGGCTTCTTGAACCACATCCATGCCATTTCTAAAGGCATCGCTGGGAGAAATGATCAGCCAAGAGAGGCTGACTTATCCCAAGAGCCATGTGCCATATAGCATTGTATGAGTAAAGGAAATTCGATTTTTGGGTCTGAAAGCCTGCCAGAACTCATGGAGGGTTTGCACAAAGCTCTCAGGGATGCACAGGGTGGGATTGTTGGGGTGTCCTGTGCAGGGCCAGGGTTTGGACGAGATTATCCTTGTGAGTGCCTTCCAACTCAGGATATTCTATGATTCCACAATTTTTAGCTCTTGAAATCATCCTTCCCCTCTGCAAACAGAGAGGCTCTGACACAGAGAAGCACTGTGCCACCCCAGGGCCTCCCAAACCCACCCCGCGGTCTAAAGGGAGCTCCCTTTGAGTTTGATGGAGTGATGATCGTGTGCCTTGGAGGAGACAAGCCTGGCAAAGCTGTCACGGGGTGGTACTTACACAGAGACATCCCTAGATGGTGCTAAGAATTAACTTTATGGTAATCTCCACGTTCTTTACTCTGATCCCACTTACAAACTTCACTCCTGGAAGAACAGGACTTTTCAACAAGAAACTGTCAACTGAGTAGTGAAAGTATCAGCAGGACGTCTAAAACCCCTGGGTCAAGAACCCTTTCCTATTTTCCATCCTGGCTGACACAGCTCCAGGTGTGCCTCGGGTCACAGGGAGGAGAGATCGGAGCTGCCCCTCGTGAGGAAGCTGCGGATGGGGACGAGGCCTGACCTCAGCCTAACCCCAGGCTGGGCAACCCCAGTGCCCTCAGCTTGGTTCCACTGAGGCGCACGAAGGAGCCGGGAATGCGTTTTGGAAGCGGAGAAGGGGGTGAGGAACTGAGGAACTGTCGCTTACCTGCCGTACCTGTGACGTCCAGCGGGCGCTTCTTGAGCGCCGTCACCACGGGCCCGTCCTTCCTGCGCAGGAGGGGGCTGCTCCTCCTCTCAGCAACCTTCTGCTTTAGTCTGGAGCGCAGCTTCAGGTTGGGCTCAGAGGCTGGGCAGGACAAGGAAACAGTGTTTGGGTTAAGAGTGTCTCAGGAGTGTTTTACTCAGCCTGCAGCTGAGCTGGGTTGAGTTAAGTTGAGTGGGGCTGAGTTGAGTTGGCTGCAGTCGAGCATTTGCAGGAGGTTGAATTAAATGAAGTCATTTGCTAACAAATATTTGGAACACAGACTTTTTAACAAAACAAACAGGTCCCAGCCCATGCAACATCTGAACTCAACAACAACGACAAGCTTTTGAATTGAAAATGTAAAAATAATCCTGCAAAGTCTTCTCTGAAGGAGGACACAGACTCACAAACTGCTGACAACTCATCGGGATTAGCGCAGGGTTTCCCACCTCTGCCCAACTTGCTCCCAACCCAGCGGCAAACCCAACTGACGGGATGCAGGGAATCAGCAGAGGAATGGGTGAGCCAGCTGAGATGCTGCTGTTGGTTATCTCTGATGTGCTGCTGGAATGGGCAGCTCCACACCCTCGGAGTCATCTGACCCCAGGGTGAGCTGGCTGAGGGAGGGACGCCAGGGCAGGAGGAAAGGAAACGCCAAAATCAAACCCCACGAGCGAACCAGGTGATTGTCTCTCTCCTGGTACACCCTCAACTTGCAGACAGATGAGCCTGTGTCAGCTGGAGCCAGTGTCAACTCAAGGGAAAGGGCATGAGAGCGTGGCCAAGGGAAAGCCAAGGCCAGGGAGGAGGAGGTTTGTTTATTTGGGAAGCAGCTTGGGTTACATCATCACAGCCCCACAGTTCAAGCCTATCTAAGAGCATATCAGACACTTGGGAAGGTCTGGGCTGCCCAGGGCAGGTGTGGATGCATTTCCTGTGACCACAGCCTTGTGTACAGCACGCTTTCGAGAGACTCTCTCCAGATCCCAAATCCTGAGATCCCAGAAAGCCAAGGCAGAGCCTCTGGGAAGCCCCAGCCGCCCCTGGGGCCAGGACAGCCGGTGACAGCGCACGCATCATCGAGTCTCCATCAAGTCATGAAGCTTTAATTCGAGACTCCTCCTGCGAGACGATTTCCTCTGGACGCTTCCTGATCTCTTGAGTCCTGAGTGAAACACTTGCTGTGGGGTTTGAGGGCTCCTGACAGAGCTGAGATGCGTGGGCTGGCTCCATCCTTTCCCTTCCCCAACCTCCCAACAACTCCGCCGCTTAATCCCTTTGAACCAGCACATCCTGTGCTCACTCCATTACCGACCAACACACTCCAGGGCCCATAATCTACATTTCTTCAGAAGAATTGAAACGGGGTTTACAAACTGATTTGAATTAACTCAGTCTGGCTGCAGCTACATTTCCTTACAGCTGGCTTTGACCACCGGGTCACGTCAAAGATCAAGCCTGTCGACGTTAATTGCAGGGCTCAAAAAATGAGAAGGCTGATGAATTCGAGATCAAATGCTTGAAGTTAAGCCACCACAACAGTGCTTTGATGGAATTTTTGGGAGAAGAAAAAAAAAAAAGAAAGGAAAGAGCTTTTTCATGAATGTTTTGGACAGAAAAATGCCAGCAAGAGATAAAGGGAGCACTAAAAAAAAAAAGTGCTTCCTCAAGATGATGCTTCAAATGCTGAATGAAGTGCATTAGCAAGGGGGGAATTATCTTAGAGAGAGAGAATTTGCATATAAAATGGCTGGGAACCAAATGCAAATCTGCTCCCAGGGCAGTATTGAAGACTGGACCAGTTCAAGTATGAGCTCAGGCTCCAAGCAGCAACTTCTCCGAGTTCTCCTCAAAACAGAAGTGGACTTAGGATTTTAAAAGCAGTCTTTGGGTACACACCTCATCCCACATCCTTACATTCACAGCTTTAATTTGTCCCAATTTCTGAGCATTAATAGCTGCCTGGATGCCACACTCATGGCTGGAACGAGATGATCTTTAAGGTCCCTTCCAACAAAACCACTCTGGGATTCTGTGGAAGGGGAAGGTGTCACAGCTGGATGCTGATATATCCATTTCAAATCAAGGAAATCTCAGCCTATGCCACAGCTCTTGGAAGGATCTGTCCTCTGACAGGAAAACATGGCAATAAAAACTGTATTTCAGCCCAAGCTTTATTCCTGGAGTTCAGCTGAGGGGTGGCTTCTGTTGGGAGCACACAAGTAATTAGTAGCTTTCAAATACAGAGAAGGAACGGGTTTGAAACACCTTCAAAATGGGCAGGGAAACGAAAGATTTGGGGTCACAGATTACCCAACACATATTTAAAGCCACAATAAAAACCTCCTTCCATACAAGAAGAGGTGAACAAACATAGAAAATGACAGCCTTAAAAGAGAAAATACCTCCAGCACAAGCGATTGCCAAAGCAACGTATTGCAATTTGTCAGATTAAACTATTTTAAGGCAAAATCACTCTGCGTTTCCCCCTTCTGCTCCCTCAGCTGGGGGATCGAGTTTCGAAGCACCAAAAGGTCTATTTAAAGCCCTGCTCTGATTTTGTTGTTTATCCCTCAGATATAATCCCAAACCTAACATGGCATCAGGACCTCCGAGAGCATAATCCCTACACGGATTTAATTGGGTGCTCCGGAGCCCAAAGCAGGTGAATTGAAATTCAGCGCAGGCAGCGCAGCGCAGCCCCGAACTCGCAGAATTTACATAAAACCTATTTTATAGCTAAAGATGGGAGCTGCCAGCAGAGGCATTTCCAAAGCTCCGACCAAGAATTTGGGCTTATTCAGATGGTTTTTAAACTATTATATAATGAAAATATTTTTAAGCTGAAGAGAGCTGTCTTTAAACAACAAAAGGGATTTAAACAACACAGAAGCATCGACACCTGACAGTCAATGCAGGTTCAGTGCTGTCTCGGGAACACCAATTCCACTGGAAATCTCCCCAAATTCACCCTGCCAGGCAATATGCCCAAACAAAGCCTTGCTAACTAGAGTAAATTTAAAAACTGGAGACTAAATTACAAAACCTAGGTTAAAAAATTACTGCTCCTCTATGTCTCCGGGTGAAATATTTAAAACAAATGCCATGAAATTATCAAAATTCCCCTCCAGCAAACACATGAAGCCCATGCCCAAATCCGAGTCAGCTCCCACAAAGCCAGTGGGATTTCTTAAGCACTGACATACTTAATTTGGCCTATAATAAGGATTTATACAAAGAATATTCTGTTTTCCTCCGAGTAAATTAATAACCAGAACATAAGCCAAAAGCTTCCCTCGTTTTCACAGGCTCCAGCCCAAGTTACCCTCTTATACGTCACTGAGTGCAGCAGGACCCGTGTAATCCAACTCTTCCAACATTTATGTCATTCCCATTGTTTTTTCCTAGAATTGCAGCCCCTGAGCTGCTGAACTAATCGGACATTAAGTCTGTGGAAGTCAAAATCCCACCACGTCCTGGGCAGAGTTTGCCCTGTTCCCACTGCCCGTCCACATTTGTGGGATAAAAGCAAACCATGCAGCATGAAACCCCTGCTCCCAGTCCTTGAACACCTTCATTTCGGCAGGTGGGGACTGCAATGGGACGTTATTTATTTATTATTATTATTAAGCTTCAGACTAAGCTTTACCAGTCAGGCAAAAACCAACAGAATTATCTTGTCTCCCTTCTAACATCCATGAGGGAACTCCATGAGCAGAGGGAGCTTAAGCTGAGGGAGGGAAAAGTTAGATGGGATATTGGGAAGGAATTGTTCCCTGGGAGGGTGGGGAGGCCCTGGCACAGGGTGCCCAGAGAAGCTGTGGCTGCCCCTGGATCCCTGAGAGTGTCCAAGGCCAGGCTGGACATTGGAGCTTGGAGCAGCCTGGGACAGTGGAAGGTGTCCCTGCCCATGGCAGGGGGTGGGATGGGATGGGCTTTGAGGTCCCCTCCAGCCCAATCCTGGGATTCCACGAGCAGTGCAGGCCCCTGGCAGTCCCTGGGAAGCAGAGATGGAGCTGGGAGGACCAAGGAGGAGGAGGAGGGTGGGTTCCCTGAGTGACTGAGGTCCCCCAGAGGTGACACTAAACCACAAGATTTTGTTTGGTCTCCTGCTGGAAGAGGTTTCTCTTCTGGAGCACCACTGGCAGGACCTCTCAAGAAGTGTCTTCACGATTCCACAACCTCTGAGATGACCGAGTCCAACCATCAATCCAGCACCACCACAAACCACGTCCCCAAGTGCCACATCCCGTTTTTCGAACACTTCCAGGGATGGTGATTCCACCACTGCCCCAGGCAGCCTGTTCCAGTACCTGACCACCTTTCAGCGAAGAAATTTTCCCCAATATCCCAGCGAAATGCTATTTTTGGATCAGACAGGCTGACACCCTCCAGGGGAGCAGGACAGGGTATTTCCAGCAGGGATTCTCCGGCGGGTCAGGGCCTCCTCTCCGCGCGTGGGTCTGTGGGAAGCCAGGCTCCCAACCACGCCGGCTGGCAGGAGAGCGTGGGCGGGAAGGCAAAGATGCTCTCGAACTGGAGTGACACTCCATGGCACACAGAGCTCCCAGATTTCCTCTGGATTACACTCCCACGTTACACCAGGGTTTCCGACTGGTCTATTTTCCTCCAAACAACCTTTGGTCCTAAAACACACCACTCCAAACACTCCAGTAACCAGAACCAGCTCAGAGGGATATTACGCTTTCCTTGACAAACGCAGCGTTATAATTGTCGACAAATCCTTTCACTTTCCCTTCTATTTCTTTTTAAATGCAACAGGTTCACACCAGTTTCACCTGCTCAGCTGCAAATAATACCCAAACAACTCCATGTTTCTACAATACCAACATCACCACAGGATGCTGGATGCTTTCCTCTCTCAGGCTCCACTCTTTTGCATGGAAAAAGAACCATGGAGTCACAGAATCATTTAGGTTGGAAAAGCCCTCTAAGATCGAGTGCAAAAGATCGAGCACTGCCAAACCCACCATGAGCCCATTTCTCCCCCAAAAACATCCCACAGGCACATGCACAGTGATTATCTAGGCAGGAAATTCAGAGATGCACCAGCCAAAGGTGTCTCTGTAAGCTCCCTCTCTGGCACTCAATGGAGAATCCCAGAATAGGTTGGGCTGGAAGGAACATTAAAGCTCATCCAGTTCCACCCAGCTGTGCTACTGGAGGGGAAGGAAAAGCCAGGATCCAGAGCCTCAGTAATCCTTCACAAAACAGGGCCTCGAGCAACCTGGCCCAGTGGAAGGTGTCTCTGCCCACGGCAGGGGGTGGAACTGGATGAGCTTTAAGGTCTCTTGCAACCCAAACCATTCCAGGATTCTGTGACACGGTCCAGCTCTCCACAGGATTTAAAACAATCCCAAAACAACTGAAAAACCCAAGAGGAAAAGCATGTTATGAAGTGAAATAATTCCCTTTAAATCTGCATGATGGTGGTGGTGTCAGCTTTCCAAGGAGCAGCATGTTTTAATACATCCACTGCTCGAGTTTCAGAGAGCAGGGAATGCCATCAACAACCTTGTTCCCAGGGAGAAAATGAGGACAGGATTCCTTAGAAATGCAAAACTGGAAAGCTCTGCTAAAACCCACTTCAGCAGCTCCAAGAAAGGTGTTGACAAACAACTTGTGAGGTTATCGAAACAGGCTGTCCCAACCCAGAGCCTAAAATCACCCCGTAAGGATTCTCCAGAGATTCTCCTTAGAGGACCCCGGTGCAACACATAACGAATGTTATTAAATTTGGGAGACACCAATCCTGATCTGGGAGCAGAAAAGGTCACTTAGAATCTCCCCTCTCAAAAGCTGTCAATAAAACTCCGACACTGAATCCTGCACAGAACAAAGGAAACTCCCCAAAAGGGGAAATAAAAATCCTTGTGCTAATCCAGGTATTTAACAGCAAAGGCAGGAGCTGCCCCAACCAAACCCATCTTAGTTCAGTGAAAAAAAAAACGAAGAGCCCCAGAATGCTTGGAGAGAGGGAGCAGAGTGAAATTAATCCCCCAGCCAGGCTAAGAACAGGATTCAAGCAATTAGTAACTGCACCAGGAAAACAATTTCACACTGAAACCAAACAGCCAAGAAACTGGAACATAATTTAGGAAAACAAATCAGGCAGGGTTGGATTTCGGGGCACGGGAGGCATCAGAAGCACGCTGCAGGAGCTGACTGTTCCCCCTGCTGAAGGCTTTCAAGCACTCTGAAGAGATCATTCCTCACATCCTCCCTCTCCCATAACCTGTGCCCATCAGGATGCTTGAAATCAGAGTCAAAACACGGAGTATTGTTAAAACGCAGTGAAATGACAAATTTCATGGAATCATGGAATGCTTTGGGCTGGGAGGAACCTTCAAGCTCATCCCGTTCCAGCCCCTGCCATGGGCACGGGCATCTTCCACTATCCCAGGCTGCTCCAAGCCCCAGTGTCCAACCTGGCCTGGAACTCTTCCAGGGATGGGGAATATTTATTCTTCCCAAAAATGTCTCAACCTGAGGGACACGCTCCCAGCTCTGCAAACTGGGAGAAATGATAATTCCAACTGCCTTCCCACCGCTCCCTGAGCCGCCCTCTCCCCAGCAACGGTGCTGGTTGGATTCCAGCCCTGGTAATCAGAGCTGTATTGTGATGGGCTCTGTTATTTGAGCTGCAAATATTTAATCAAATTTAATAAAATTGGACCACACGATATGGTGGTTTTAAATTACCAGCACAAAGCCAGAGCGTTGCCTGGTGCCAAAAATCTGAAAAGCTCAGCCGTAATAAAGAACTTTATTTAGGATGGGCTCCAGCCTTCCCTGCCTTTTGTTTACACCAGACCGTTCAGGAGCCTTTCTTCTCCAAGCAACTTAACATTCTTGGCACTGGGAATTCTGCAGGATATTACTGTGCCAGAGCCTGATGTGCTGTTGCGTTGAAAGGAAAATAAAAGAAAACAGTGACCAAAAAAAAAAAATTCTCCCCTGAACCTTACAAAAGTGAACTCGTTCGTATCCCAGACCAGGGCCCAGGAGATTAATGCTGGAGCCCAAAAAGAACGAGCGCCAGCGTTCTGGAAAACCAAAATCAGCTGAACGTCCTCCTGTTGGAAAACAACAATGGCTTTGGTTGCTTCCACTCTTTAATAATGTGATTAGCTCCATTCATCATGCTTAATTCCCCCTGTCTGACAGCAGGAGCCTGTTCAGCAGGAGCCTTGGTGAGATCCCAGTTTGGGAAGCGGCGCAGGGTGAGATGTGCAGATGTCTTCCTTCCCCTGCAGAAATTCCCTTCCAGGACACTGGGAGCAAGAAGGGCGACCGCTCCTCAAAGCCACTCTGACAAGGTGCCCCGAGGCGATGAGCCAGGCGGGTTTGGGAGTATGGCAAAGCCCATTTCTACCGTGGGAATGCTAACAGGGTAGGAACGGATCACCTGGCATCACAAGGCACAGGAAAGAGCTAAAAATCTCTTGGAATCAGGCTGCCCGTGGGCCCTGAGCGATAGGTTTGGAGCCAAGGGATGCTTGCCTGAGTGGAAACGCTGAGGTTCCCCAGGGCAGCCTGGAGGCTCTTCCATTACCCAGAAGCACAGAGGAGAGGATGCTCTGTCCTTCGGCAAATCCAGGCTTTCGGAGTCCTCCCCAAAGGGCACAATCAAAAGTGCCACCACCAGAGCCACAGGGGCACCTTTCCCAGGGAAGACCCACATCTTGGAGCCAATTTTTGACTGGGTTCCTGTGCAGCTGAAGTGTTTTGTTGCACATCAACCAACCCACACACCCACCACGCTGGGGGAGGGGGAACAGAGCCAACTGCACTGAGGGAATCCATCCAGCAGGCCAGGTGCTATGGTCCTTAATGAGAAATTCCCAAAAGGAGAAAATTTCTTCACTGAAAGGGTGGTCAGGCATTGGAACAGGCTGTCCAGGGCAGTGGTGGAGTCACCACCACTGGAAGTGTTTAAAGCACCTGTAGATGTGGCACTTGGGGACACGGGTTACAAGCGGCCTTGGCAGTGCTGGTTAACGGTTGGATGATCTTGGGGGGCTTTTGCAACCTTAACGATTGTGTGATCTTTCCAGAGCAGCTTTTTTTGCTGTCCTGAAGCAATTCCCAGCAGAACTGCTCCCTGGGTGAGGCTGAGCTCTCTGGGCTGAGCCATTCCCCGGAGGCAGCAGCCCGGAGCTGGCCGGGTTGGGAGCCCAGGCTGTGCTGGCTCAGGCATGTGGTACGGAGCTGAGGAGCACGGCCAACCCAAACAACCTGGTTTGCATAATGCAGGCTTGAGCAGTGACTGACCTGCTCAGCCACCGTGCAGGGAGAAGCCAAACTGAGAGAGAACTGTCTAGGTGTGAACCAAGCCCTCGCAGGAAGCCCCGGCGCTCGCCCTGGCACAAACCTCCTTATTTACCTCAGGCACAAACTCGTACATAAAACGCAAATCCCCCAAGAAATGAACTTTTTCTCGGTACTTTTCTCACTCAGCAAAACGCACTTGGGCTGGAGACACGGATCTCTGTGCGAGCTTTGGAGTCGGGAGAAGATCTCCCAAGCTTTGACACACGGCTCCGCTGTCTCCTCGCGCACCCGGAGCAGCCCAGCCTCCCTGGAACACTGGGAGCACAGTGACAGGTGAAGGGGGAGCAGATGGAGAGGGGGCTTGATGAACAAAGCACGGCCTGGAGTCCAGATTTTGGCAACACCCCTCCTTTTTCAGGAAAATCAGACCAGAGGCCCGAGCGTGACGGCGGGGACAGCGGCAGCACGGCGAGGGAAGGCGGCCCTACCTGTTTTTCTGAGTGGGAAGTCGTCTTTGGAATCGTACATCCCCAGGACTGGGTGGTTGTAGGTGCCGGAGACGCCGCTTTGGGGTGGGGAGCTCTGGTCCAGAGAGCTGTGCTGGGTCTTCCTGCACAGAAGGAAAGAGAAGGAGAAAGGAACAAGCTTTACACGGGTGACACACAGAGGGGACGAGCGCGGTGCCTGCCACCTCAGGGAGTGGGGAACGGGCCACAGGAGAAGGCTTTGGCTCTGGCTTTCTCCTCCCGGGCACTCCTACAAAAGCCCCCACTAAAATCCAACACACAGGAAGGCAGTTAACGTCATTTTCAGTGTAAGACTCCACCTTGGCTCAGCTCATGCAGGTATCTAACCACAAGTACAAATTCTAAGCCTGTAACCTGGGCTGGGTTTTGCTAAGTCATGCTCCTGAATCTCAGCACAGCTGGTGTTACCCCCCTCAACTTCAGCACAAGTGAACCATTTCCCTCCCTAAAATAAACTCCAGGCCCAGCAGACAAAGTCCAAGGCCACACAGGTGGCTCCTGCCTCTCCTCCTGCCTGTCCTCCCATCCCAGGAGCTCAGCAGAGACGGGGCCAAAGCACTCAGCACCTTTCCAGCTGAACTTCTTTGAGCTGGTAATTTATGGCTTTGTTTGAGCAGGCTGCTGGAAGTAAATTACAGTCTGTTTGCTGAGGATATTAAATAATGAATGAATTTTCTCAGCCTCCTACCAGTTTGTTGGCTGCATCTTTCCTGCTAATGACTTGTGCCCAGCTTTGCTGTTTCTCAGGAGCTCCACCAGCCTGGGAGAAGTCTCCAGTCAGCAGAGCAGCTCCACCAGCAGAATGACTGATTTAGCCATGCAGGTGGCACTCACTGGGCTCTCACAACTTAACTTTAAATAAATAGGATTTAAACCCTGTATTTCTTCTAAAAACAAAAGGATTTGGGACAACAGAAAGCAAGCATTGCGGGGGGGGGGGGGAGGGGATATTTTAAAAATTTTATTNTAAACCCTGTATTTCTTCTAAAAACGAAAGGATTTGGGACAACAGAAAGCAAGCATTGCGGGGGGGGGGGGAAGTGAATATTTGAAAATTTTATATTGCCTAAAAACCAAGCTGAAAATATTCTCCTACAAAAGGTTCTTCAAGGAACCAAAACGAGCCGTTCCCAGCCAAAAATTGCACAAATTCATGCGATTTCTCTAGCAGTACCAATCCCTTGAGTGCAAGCTCAAGTCACAAGCTGGCTGTTTGTTGAGATCCAGAGCATCAATTCCACTGCAAGTTAAAGCCTTCAAAAAACAGGGGGCTAATGAAATACCAGGAAAATGCATTGAATTTTCTACATAATTATACCACAAAAAAAAAACCCTCTGCAAATTTTATGTGAACATCAACATGTTCTGCTCCCTCAGACCTTCTAGCAGGAGGTGTCCCTGCCCATGGCAGGGGGTGGAAGGGGACAGGCTTCAGGGTCTCTTCAACCCAAACCATTCAGGGATTCTCTGGAAGTATGAATGACTGTGGTTTCCCAACACCCCCTGTCCACATCCCAGATTTCTCTGTACATAAATGACTTCTGGGGCTCTTGCAGGGCTGTGTTTCCCACTGCCACCCACACCCACCCCGTGCTGTGCCACATCCCCACCCCTGAATGCCCCCACACGCACTTCAATCTTCACCTGCAATCAAAACAGACCCAAACTGAAAAATGCTTGAGTCCCTCCTGGAAAGGAGACGTGGCTTTTCCTGCCGGGATCCGCTCATTCCATGGGAAGGCAGCACACAGAAGTTTCACTCCCAGGAATCCTGGACGCTGTGATCCAAGAGCCCTGAGCCCCATTTTTGGCTCTATATGAGCAACAGACTTTTTTTTCCCCTCCCTCCTTTTTCTTTCTTTTTTTTTCAAATCATGACCTAAGCAGCACAATCGGGTGCATTGAAGCTATTTTCACCGCTTTGTTAGGGAATGTGCAGGAATTCAAAGGGCCTGTTTAGATGTGCTCCGGGGCTGCTGAATGACAGATATTGAGCTCTGCAAACAGGAGCACATTCCCTGGCTCCAGGACTGGGAGCTGACGCTGCTTCCAGCAGCATGCACTGGTCTGCGTGCCCCTTCAGGAATTTCAGAGCTCTGGAAGGAGAGGAAATTGGACACTCCGTGGAGCTTGCAGGCATTCCTGAAAGCACATCCCTTCATTCAAGGCATGCCCTGTTCCCTGAGCTCCTTCAGACACCCACGTGCACAGACAGAAAGGTTGGAGGGAAGATCTTGGAGGTCTTTTCCAACCTTGACGATTCCCCGATTTGACAGATCATCCTTCAAACGTGTTCACCAAGGTGCCCTGAATATACATTCACACACGTGTACCTGTGCTGGGATGTTTTGTGTTCACACCTATGGATGCTGGGATCACTCAATGGATAATTTAATGTGTAATTCAAAGTATAATTACACCTCTCTACCTCCTCACCGTGCAAACACTGAGCTAAAGTCCCTTTCACGGCTGTTAGCACACGGAGCGGCTGCTTCCCAAGCACTGCTGACAACCTCCCAGGGAAATCACAGCGAGCAAGAATTCCTGGGGGCTGGGCTGCCCAGTGGGTTCAGAACCCACGGGAGGGACAGTCTGACAATGCAGCTCCACAGAACCTCTTCTGCTGTTGCTTAGCACAAAATCCCAGAGTGGTTTGGGCTGGAAGGGACATTAAAGACCACCTTGTTCACCCCCTTCCACCAGACCAGACTGCTCCAAGCCCTGTCCAGCCTGGCCTTGAGCATTTCCAGGGATGGGACACCATCCTAGAGGTCTTTTCCAACTCTAACACCTCTGTGATTCCATGTCAGCAGAACATTTTTCCTGCCACAGCCACTGACGTCAGACCATCATGGTGTTCAATACCCTCAGGAGACGGTTTTTTTTCCAAGCAATGCTTTCCATTTTTTAAAAAAAAGAGGAATTCACAAACCTTAATAAGACCAAGGGAAGTGCTTAAAAGCAGGCGTGGTGTTTCAAGAGGCTCTTCCAGCATCTGTTCCCACTTAATTGCCTCGCCTGCTCACAGTGGGAGCGTGGAGTGGAGCTCCTGCAAGCCCCGCTCGCGTGTGCTCAACCCAACCACCACCCAACTGCATCACATCACAGCTATGCGGGGACAGGGATGTCTCCAGAGCTCAGCTGGTAACCTATGAGATGCCATATAAATAAATACTAATATGTCAGGAATTTTAAGGTTTTTTCTCTGCTTGGAAAAAAACTGAATGGAAAGAGAAAAATCCTCAAGTTCTGCCTTAACAAGTGAAGGGTGCATTTAAAAAATCCTGCACTGCTGCCTTCCCTGAGGGCTCAGCAGGACGACTCAGCACTGAGAAAGAGCTGTGAGGCCCCAAGGCTTTGTCCGTCTTGGGTTCAGAATATCAATCCTCACCCCACCACAAAACAGATGCAAAGTGAGGGGATGGCATGACCTTAAATCCTTGTGCAATGGTTTGTGTGTTGTCTCTGCCTGGTGGCATCCCCGGAGCGCCACAGGAAAGGGGTGTTTGGATTAGTAAGTGCCACAACACACCCGAACCACACAGTGGTGCTCAGAAAGTTCTCAGCATCAGCTGAGGGAACATCCTGAAACCCCAAGCACGACGTGGCTGAAAACCTGAAGCACCCCTGGCCTTGCTTCATGAAGAATCTCAGGATGGTTTGGGTGGGAAGGGTCCTTAAATCCCAGCCCATCCCACGGGCAGGGACACCTTCCCCTATCCCAGGTGGCTCCAAGCCCCGTCCAGCCTGGCCTTGGACACTCCCAGGGATCCAGGGGCAGCTACAGCTTCTCTGGGCACCCTGAATTCTAACTGACCTTGTACCACTCCCGCATTAGCTGCTATTTTAACCAACTTTTAAAGAAATGGAGGCTCAGTCTTCAACCACCTTTAATGAAATCCCCAAGTCTCAGATTAGATTTTCAGAGATGTCTTAAAACTGCTCAATCTCACTTTGCCTCCAATAACATCTGAATTCTTCTGCCAACTCCACTTCAGCATTTCTGTCCTGGCTCAGAGCTGGGAGAGCTTTCAAATTTCATTTCAGCTTAGTTTCTGGAATTTGGAAACATCCTCTGGCTATGACCTCATCTTCCCTGTACACACGTTCACTTCTTAAGACTTAAAACACTGTCAGTGCCTCAGCTTGAACACGAGTTTCATGGCAAAATGAAATGACTTTTGTAACTCAAAATCTCATGAATTTTAAGGTCACTAAAGCCAACATCCAAAGCACTTTGGTTTTCTATTTAATATAGACAGTGACAAAGTCATAGCAGTGGGAACTTTCAAGGCACATCAAATTTTCTGATTGTCTTTTGTACAATGAAAAAGTAATTTCTGAAATTGAAACTGGAGACCAACAGTTGGAACATTTTCAGTTCAAAACGGAGATGTTGGGGCAGTTGTGATTAGAAGTGCAGACTGGACCCACTGGATGTTTCCAGTAAGAGCCAAGACAACAAAATTTCCAACTTTGAGAGATTAGGAAGAGCAGTAAGTGTTAAAAGCTTTAAAATGCAAAGCTTAACTATCCTGACTTGCAGGAATTCACTGAATCATAGAATATCCTGAGTTGGAAGGGACCCACAAGAATCATCAAATTCCAACTCCTGAACATAAAAACTTATTCCTCATCTGACTAAAGTTCAAGTTTTAAAACACCAGGCAGGATCAAATCCCGGGTGAAAAGCTGGAGGACTTATAAAAGCTGATGTCTGACTGTAGAACTTGTGAGTTTGAATAATTGTGGGTTAAAGGTGACAGCAAAGACCTCTCTCTACACAGAGAGCACCGTGACCGTCACAGCAGACACAAAAACCACTCACACTGGAACCCTCTGGAAAACGCATTTTGGGAATGCACAGCATTCTTATCACTGCTCTGGCTCACCCCACAAGCACGTGAGGTCTGCTCCCTCGGGGAGTTGGGGACCAAGGTGGCACGGGGTGAACCCTGCAGAAAGCCCAGCACCACTTACCCGTACCAGAAGCGAGGGTCGCTGGATATGCAGTGGTTGAGATTCCGGTGGGCCAGAGCTTTCTTCTTGTTTAACACAAATTCCTGCAATTTCATCTTCACTTCTGTGCTTGCCACTGCACCTGTGATAAAAAAAAAAAAAACAAAAAAAAAACCCATTAAAAAAGGTTATTAAATCAGTTCACACACTTGAAGGAATTTTAAAATTCTAAAAAAGATTCCGGATCAAATCTTTCATAGCCAGCCTGAAAAAAAAAGGACTTTGCTTTCAAAGAGAGAAGAACAAAGTGCCCCCAGAAAGGAGCTCTCCCTTTTTATCCCTTTAGCTTGGCATATATTCACAAGTTATGCTTGAAAACACAGATGAAATCGGGTTTATTTCACTAGAAGAGGATGTTACACTTGCATAGAAGCACACTCAGAATAAAGCACTTGTCCGGGGTATCCCAGCTCTCTTTGAACCAAAGTTATTTAAGAAAAGGGGTCTTGTGCACCCTCAAGTTGTTAAATGTCACATCTAAAAGCAGGAGGGGAACGAGCCCAATGGCTCATATGTAGGTTTTGTCTTGAAAACTCCTGTAAACAGGGACCTCTTTGTTCCCAAGTCTCTGTGTACACCAGGACCGACGCAATATCTCGCTTCATTTACAGGCGTGCAAACCTCTCGCTGCAAATAGAAAACCTAACATGTAAAAAAAACCCCAAAAAACAAAAAAAGGGAGTCAGTGATTCTGCAGAGCTAAAATGTCAACTGTGTAATAATCCCTGATCATGATTCCCTGCACAACGGAGAGCAGGCTGTTTCCCAGCCATGATGGATCCCAGCGATCATCGGGTTGACAGCCCAGACTCCCAGGCAGGGCTCCTGACGGAGCGATGCATCCAAAGTTTGGCAAGGGGACGCGCGGAAAATGATGGTTCATCCACGGCGTGGCGTAAGGCAGGAGCTGCAACGGAAAATATCCGGGCTGGGAGGAAAGGAAAAGGCCAGGAGAGCTGCCTGCTCCGCTGGGAATAAGAACTAAAAGATCACCCCGCCGTGTTCTCGCCTCCTGCGCCCTGCTCGCCGACGTGGTGACACCTGACAGGCTGGGGGAACAATTCCCGGGCTCTCCCTGGGAGCAGGGAGCTGCAGCATTCCCACAAGGCAATGCCTGAAGGTGTAAAACTGTTCAAACACCAAAGCGAGAAAATTCCCTTTTTCTGGAGCCCTGCATTTCTCACCAGCTCTACGAACACAGGTTTGGTGGAAAGTTCAAGCCAAGAGCTGGAGCTAAATTCCTGAGCAGCAGAAGAGGTGATGAATTCATGCTTAAAAGCCTTCTCTCTCCAAAATGTGTCATCCTTAATCCATTAGCTTCCTCAGAACCATCAAACCTGGCTGTGTTCTGCCAGTTTTGGATAAATGTGAAATTTAGAAGATTTGAAGCTCAACATTTTTGGACTGGAAGGTTTACAAAAGCTCCCCTGGAAGGTCTTCCTCCTTTGCTGGAAGCTGAAAGATATCATGGAACCTCAGAGAGCTTTGGGTTGGGAGGGACCCTAAGGATCATCTAATTCCACCCCCCTGCGGCGGGCAGGGACACCTTCCACTGTCCCAGGCTGCTCCAAGCCCCAATGTCCAACCTGGCCTGGGACACTGCCAGGGATCCAGGGGCAGCCACAGCTTCTCTGGGCACCCTGTGCCAGGGCCTCCCCACCCTCCCAGGGAACAATTCCTTCCCAATATCCCATCCATCCCTGCCCTCTGGCAGTGGGAAGCCATTCCCTGTGTCCTGTCCCTCCATCCCTTGTCCCCAGTGCCTCTCCAGCTCTCCTGGAGCCCCTTTAGGCCCTGGAAGGGGCTCTGAGGTCTCCCTGGAGCCTTCTCCAGGTGAGCACCCCCAGCTCTCCCAGCCTGGCTCCAGAGCAGAGATGTTAATAAGAAAGGAGAACAAACTCTGCCTCTCTCACACTCTCTTCATATTTCAGATCAGGACAATTTTAGCTTCTCTTCGCCAAATTTTGTGATGTGAGAAAAATAACTTAAGTGTCCTTAAGAGCTGAGGTGCGATAATGATTCTACACCACAGCACTTCTTAAATAAAAAGTAATTTAAAAATAAAACTGTAGCCATGGGAACAGGATCTTCAACTTAACATCCCCAAATTCTGTGGTTTTTCCTCCACACCTCTGTGCTTCACCCAAAAGACGGTTTGATCCCATTTTCCAGAGATTCAGGCCTTTTTATTCCTTTTCAGATTACTTTAATCAGGATGGGCAGGCATCAGTTCCGAGGGGAGGCTCAGCAAAACATGGATCAAACATCAACAGCTGATGGGAGCAGCAGGGGGAAGGGGAAATGCTTAGAGATTCTGAACCTCTGGTCTTTCTAGTACTTAAAAAGGTCTCCCAGACCCCAGTCTTCTCCCACTAGAAAAGTTCTGGGAGCTTTATCTTATTCCCCATTCCCAGTTCCCAGCCAGCATCCCATCTTCCTTCCACCACTTCTCCCATCGTGAAACCAGACCCGAGGAGCTGATGGCACAACTTGGCGAGGTATTTTTCCCCCCATTCACTTGCTAAAGAAGCCCGAACAAGCAGCCCCGAGTGTCTCTGATAAGGGACATTGTGAGGCCACAATGATCCCCTCAAGTGCATAATGACACGTAGTGGGGAAGGCACCCACAAGCTGTCACCTCCTGAAAAAAAACCTCCTGCTGAATGGAAACGCTTCAAAAAGGGGAGAGCTGAGAACTCGGCTACGTCTTAAAAGGAGTGAAATTCAGAGCAGCAGAAAGAGAAAAGGAGTGCAGCGTGCATCTGGTGTATTTTATGGGCTTAATATTCTGCCTCCATTAGGAATGCTGCCAAAAATACTTCAAAAAATGTTAAATCAAGGGAAGAGAGGATACGCTTCCTTTTGAAAAACGCTAAAATGGCATTTAGTGAGACAAAAATGAAGATAAAGCAGAGAAATGCATTTCTCTCTTCCCCTCAATCCCCCGATGAGTCCTCACAAGCTCCCCGTGCCCTCAAGGAGGTTCCTCCAGCTTTCTGAGGCTCCTCCATGGCTCCCATCCACCTGTCACCGCCCAAACGAGGGAGCTTTGGCCACTCACTCTCTTTCCCTTTCTCTTTGTTTTTCAGCTGCTGCAGTTTCTGCTCTCGGTGCTGCTTCTCCAGCTCCTGCTCCTGTCGGTGCTGCTCCAACTTCCTCTGGTGCTCCAGCAGCTCCTGCTGATGCTTCATGGCCAGCATCTCCTGCTGCTGCTGCGGAGAAGGGAACAGGGAAAAGGAGCAAATTAACACCATCAGCCTTCCCAGAGCCAAAGCAGAGGCTGCAGGCAGGTGACAAGGACAGAGCCTGATTCATGGAAATAAGGACAAGCACGGGCCTTCCTTTTATCTCCACCACCTGTTTTTAAATAAAACCCTGCTAGGGCACCTTCAGTATTATTTGTTGTACAGGGAAGGTGTAGAAATTGTGGCTGCCCCATCCCTGGAAGTGTTCCAGGTTGGACACTGGGGGCTTGGAGCAACCTGGGCTAGTGGAAGATGTCCCTGCCCATGGCAGGGGGTGGAACTGCATGGAATTTCATGTCCCACCTAACTCAAATCACGCTGAGATTCTGTGATTAATTACAAAAAGAATTGCCTCAATATGTAAAAAAATAATTCCCCCAATAATTTCTCCAGGAAGGATTTACCCTGACCCTCTCGATTCACCCATATCCATGGGAATAATCAGCAGGCATGATGTCTAATTAAGGTAAATATTTGCAAAGCTCCCATCAGATGGGACGTTCAGGGCTGGAAGCACCAAAGGCTCCTGCCCCAGTGCAAGTCCCCCCCCCCGGGGTCCCCAAGTCCCAGCAGCCGGAAGGTGTCGGCGTCCCCACCAACCTCCTGGGCAATTCGGGGCGCATCCCCCCTGTCGGGGTGCAGAGGGGATTGCCACGGGACTGAGGGCGCCGGTTTGATGTGCTGTGCCCTGGGACGGCGCGAGGGAACGCGCCCTGTCCCGAGCGCCGGCCGGGAGCGCGCCAGGCTGCGGGAAAGCAGGTGACAAACGACACGTGCCAGCAGCCTGGAGAGGCGCGAAGGCCTCTCCGCGGGGCTAAAAACCGCTTTTTCTTAAAAAAGCGGAGCCGAAACGCCCATTCCCCACCTCCCAGTTTGATCTGCACCCAGCCCAGCAAGGCGCAGGCCGCAGCCAAGCCCCGGAATGCCGGAGCCCTCCGGAGCCGCCGGAGCACGGCGCCCACCCCGCACTCTTTACGTTGGCAGCTTATAAACCAAGGGATTGACTGGGAGCTGGCAGCCTCCAGCCTCAGAGCCCCGACCTCTCCAGGGCTGCGCTTAATGGGGGCCTGTGCTCGGATGCCACCCACCGCTCCCGAGAAATCCCCGCGGCAGGGAGGGATCGGGAGCGCGGAACTGTGGAACGGTTTGGGTTGGAAGGGACCCTAAAGATCACCTCGTTCCAAGCCCCTGCTGTGGGCAGGGTCCAAGCCATGGCTGTAGAGACAGGGAACCTGCTCTCTCCAAGAACATCTCGATCCATCCTTCTCCAGACCCTGCCAGCTCCCGTGTACACAAGACTCCCACCTCACAGGCTTTCCTTCTCCTTGAGCACACTTTCCTTTTAATCCCTTTAATTGTGATTCTTGAGGTGTCCTGTGCAGGGCCAGGAGTTGGACTCGATGATCCTTGTGAGTCCCTTCCAGCTCTGGATATTCGAGGCTCCTCTGATTAACTTTTGGCATTGCACGCTTGCCCCACTCAATGCTTGAGCCACGGATGCACCACAGATGCAAATAAAATCACACCATTCTATATAAGGATGCAAAAAAACTATCTAAGAGGTATTTGCAATCTGCCTGGCTATCTGCTGGAAACTCTCCATGGAGGAATCCCTGCTGCTGCCCGTTCCAAGCAGGCAGGCTGCTGTAAAACACCGAAAACCCAGTTATTTGCAGCGACTGCACCTATGCTTCCCCTCCTAATTCTGTTGAATCGCATGTAAACAACCGAAAATCCACACTCAAAAAAAACCCCCTAGAAAATAAGGAAAAAAATAGAGGAAACCAACTATTTTTGTTTTCTAATTAAGCAGCAGCTTCTACTAACACGTCTCCATTTGGGGAAAGAGTCTCTTTTCCGACTTCCAACAAGTCCACCACATGGTGGGCTTTGAGAACCTCGCCATGGAAAGTATGCAAATGAACAATATTTAATGCACAATATGGTAAAACAGGTTTTGTTATTTTTATGGAATCAGGAGCCTTTTCTCTCCATCTGCAGTCTCCTAGGCTCCGCGGGCTCTGCTTCCTGCGATGGTTTACATACATTAGGCTGCTTTAGAAGGAGCTGTGCTTTCACTGACATCTGGAGTGAAATGGGAATGAAAAGCCCAATTTGTAGCTGGATGGTTTAGGGAAGTTTCATTAGGGATGTATTGTCTCTGCTCATTTTGACCCCAGTTTCCACAAAGCCTATTCTTAATATAGTTTTTCAAATCGTTTTGAAGTTGAAAAAAAAAAAAAAAAAAAAAAATGAAGCCACGTCTCCGACTGTATCCATGAAAAATGAAAAGAAATCACTGTTGGTGTCTGCTGTAGCCTGGGAAAACGAGAGAAGAAAACCCATCCATGTGTCTTCTCAGGGCATGAATGCTTCTCCACACTTATCAGGAATGTTAGGGGGAAACAGAAATTTAGGTTGGATATCGGGAAAAGGCTCTTCCCCCAGAGGGTGCTGGGCACTGCCCAGGCTCCCCAGGGAATGGGCACGGCCCCGAGGCTGCCAGAGCTCCAGGAGCGTTTGGACAGCGCTGCCAGGGATGCACAGGGTGGGGTTGGTGGGGTGTCAGAATAAATATCAGAAAAATATCGGTTTCTGGTTCATTTAAAGCAATCGAGGCCAATTTGAACAGGCACTGCTCACTCGGACCCTGTGTGTTCATCACAGGCAGCTGGGGCAGGGGGTTTATTCCCCACCTGTATTTCCCAAACACTGAAATTTCATTACAAAGTGATTCACTGAGGGAAATCCCTGGATCTGAGACTAACTCAGCCCCAAGTTTGAGGAGCACCATGTGACAGACACACACGCTGCATTAGGGAGCTCAGAACATCTGAATTAGGTGCTCTTGCCAAAATCAATATTTGTAAATATTCATAACTATGGGGATTCCTGCATATGTTTAATGTCACTGCTCCCACTATTTCTGAAAACTGCACAAATGTTCAACTGTACCTGCAGTTAGTGCTGCTGGTGCTCCTTTAGCATACATTAATATTAATAAAGGTAACAGGGAGAATGCAGAGCATTTCCAGGTATTTATCAACTGTCAGCCTGCCGTGAGGACTCAGTGATCCACAGGATTTTGCCATCACACTCCTCAATTGTCTTCAGTGCTCCAGCTTGTCTGCCTGGGAGGGGGACTGACACCTTATCACTGGGGAAACTGCCACAGAGAAACCTCTTTTTAAGGGAAATGCAGCTAAAATGGTTCCCCTTAGTCATTAGATATGGAAAGGTAATGTCCCAAAATCCTCCAGCAGCCGGGCAGTGCCCTCCCAGGAAGCGTGGAGTGCTGACACCAAGATCCCATTTCCCAGAGAGAACCAGGATGTGTTTCATGGAGACTTTCACAACCACTCCTCCAGCTGCCAAGCAAGAAGCCAAGCACAGAGATCCTTCCTGCCCCCCACCTCCAGCTCAGACTGGCTTCTGGGTGTTTATAAGAGATACTTTGAAAAGCTGCAATTAGCGGAAGGGAGAGCAAAATAATCCGTGCCCAGACAGCTCGCGGAGGTAAGCACAGGCCTGGGTGAACGGCAGTTGGGACACTTCTGGCTGATAAATATCCCCTGGCATCCAAAGTTGCTGTGTCCAGCTCCCAACTCGCACCTCAATCCACACCTGAGATCAGCTCCAGCACGGGGGGGATATCAGGGAAAGGATCTTCTGCCACCTGTTCCGGCAAAACTCTACAGTCTGGGGAGCTTTAATGGGGCATTTACAGTGATCTTGAGCTCAGGTTCTTTAAAAATGAAGTCAAGTCCTAGGTGAGGATGAAGAAAAACTCGCCAAGAACGCACACATCAAATCATCCCCCAAAAAATCCTTGGCTATAGGGGGAAGTAAAGCACAGGCACTGGGATTTCTGGGAGCACTGCTCTGTTGGGTTGTTTTAGAGCAATCCCAGTGCTGGCTGGACTCTCTGCTTCATGTTCCCCCCATCCTGTTTACTGAAGTCTCAGGCTGTGGCTCCGGTTTCAGGATCCGCTCTCTTGGCTCTGTGGCGGCGTGTTTGGGATATCTCCTGGAGCACCGGAGGCCGGGCAGAATAAATCAGCTGTGCTGGGAGATGGGGAGGGGGGAACACTGTGGCTTCCAGCAGCAGCCAGGACACAAAGATCTGGGAGAACGAGCCCCTCTCGGCTCTTTTCTGGGACACGCATGCCGCGTGCCCCCTTCCCGCCATCGGGCAGCTGACAGCCGGCAATCCCGTGCCAGAAATTCCCACGGGCAGGGAATTTTCCGCAGGGAAACGATCCCTCCCGGCCGACAGCTCCCTGGGCAAGAGGCTGATCTCGGTCAGACACGTCCTACTGAGAACGTCTGGTGCTCAGGTTTATGAGGCTAAACCGGGAATGACGGTGAGGTTCCCTCCCTGCCAGCTCCGGCTGATAAGATCCCGTGTTTTTACTGTGGCAGCTTATATGTGGATATGGAATTTTGTATCCCAGTGCCATTACCTCTCCTAAAAGGCTGGAAGCCTTCTGAGTCCTGCATACCTGCAAAGGTTCAGCACTGGGAACGCTTTCGTATGAGCCTCTTGCTCCCTGATTCCCACTCCAGCCTAACTTTTCCCTTTCTCCGGAAGCAGAATATCCAAGGGCCTTTTCAGAAAGCAGCAAGCTCCGTTTGTAGTATCCAGCACATTCAGCTCCTTCTCCAATTTTCCCCTTCAAAGGTGAGGGAAACTCCTTTGAGTTTGCCTCTGCTGGGCTTTACGTGGTTATTGTTGAAGGGGAGGGAATCAGGAGCAGGGAATGCCCATCCCAGCATGGATGGCAGTGCGTAAATCAGAAAATCTGACTTAAACCAAGCCCTGTAAACCAAAGGACCACATAAATTCCTGTAAAGGAGGAGCTCCAGATGTTTAATGCTAAGTAAGAGATGAGACCTCAGTCCTTGAAGGAGCAGTTACATCCTCTGTGAACTGTTTTGGGGTATTTTGGGTATTGCAGGAATTCCACATTTCTGGACGTGAATGGATCAGCAGTGGTGTACATTAACAGGTCAGTGTTCCTGGCATAACAGCAGGATCCAGTGGGTTATTTCTTCATTCCTGCCCTGATTCTCTGTGTTCTCTTTGACTACTTCCAATTATTTCTTAAGTTCAAAAATAAGATAAAACTGGAGTCAAATATTCAGGTGTGGGAACGGCCAAAATATCCCTTCTGATGCTGTTTACTTTGAAATCCCAAACTGGCAAAAAAATAATCATGGCGCCCCACATATCTTTTACTCCAGATAGGCCTAGAGTTCTCATTCTGCTCCTTCCAGCCAACCAGCCATGACCCAGCTCAGAAGAAACCACCAGGAAACGTTTCTTTTATCAATTTCCAGTAGGTCTGTAAGGACCAGAGCAGACAAACTTCCCTGGATGAGCACTCCAGCTTCACTCCTGACACCACCAACAGCGCTTGGATGGCAGGAAGACGCCCGAGTTATCCCAGCCTGCCGCAGGACTCCTTCAGCCAAGAGATGGGGTAAAAGATGTCCAAGCTGCTCCACGGATTTGTTGACAGAACCCACCCCTCCACGTGCAGGTTTGTCCTCACCGCTCTCGGAAAAGATCCTGACTTTGAGGCTGAGGAGAAGCCACCACCCACCCCCTTCAAAGGGAGCAAATGCTCTGATCTTCCAAAAGTTATCCCCAGGGCTGCTTCCATCAGAAGTCAAGTTTTGCAGGATCTAAGGTGTAAGTTTTGGAGTGGGCTCGGTGTGCCAGAAAAGCGAGGCAAGGTCACTGAGAAAGAACAGGAAGCCGTCTGGAAATAGCGCGAGTTCCAAGGCGCTCGAGTGGTAACGAGGCACAAAATGTTCAGTCTGGTCTTTTACCGCCGACTGTACCCAGCTGCAGCTTCCTAAGATGAATAATCCTATCATCCCGGAATCCAGACAGAGGCGGACACCTGGCATCTCCGGGCTTTTTAAGTTCCTCTTGAAAAGGACGCAGGCTGCGAGGAACGGGCGCGCTGCGGAAGAGCCGCACAAAAATGAGCAGAGGGAGCCCCTCCACGCTGGCTGCTGCAGGAAGAGAGCACGGAGCAGACAGGCCCAGGAATGGGAGCTGGGATATCGGCGGGTGAGATGGAAGTCTGCCCTTCCGGAGTCCAAGGGAAGCGGGTGCTTTGCAGGAGCCACGGTGCTGCCGGCAGTGTCCCTGGGGACACGGGGAAGGTGCCATGGAGGATCAGCAGGTGACACTGGCCCCAGCAGCGGAACTGAAACGTGCCCAGCTTTCCCTGCTGAGCAGGAATCAACATGGAGAGGCCACCAAAGAGGAGCTCTGGGCACTGTCAGGGCTATGACGAGAGCAGCCCCACTACAAGATGATGTGATCTGGGCCCAGTGAGCTACCACGGAATCATGGAATGGTTTGGGTTGGGTTGGGTTGGGTTGGGAGGGACCTTAAAGATGATCCAGTTCCACCCCCTGCCATGGGCAGGGACACCTTCCACCACAGCTCCATCCACCCTGGCCTTGAGCAGCTCCAGGGGTATCCTGCAGGCAAACCTGCCATTCCACGGGCAGGTGGAAAGCCCACATGAAAGCGAGAAGTTTTTCCCCTCAGCATCAGCATGACAACTATCAAGTCTAGACATCTTTGGGAAAGAATTACATTTCTTTACAGCACAGCAAAATCTGTCTGGAAGATTCCCTGAAAGATTTTCACTCTCTGTAACCAAAGGAATGGCCCGAGAGTTCCACCCCGTGTCTCTGAACAAGAGGCTGATCCCTCGGAGGTGTTGCTACCCCTCACTCAGTGCAGGAATTCATTCTGTCAATGGAAAGAGAACAAACTCAGGATCACTGCAGAGCAAACGTCCTCTCAAAGCTCCTTTCCCTGCTGCTGCTTCCCTGCCCATCCTGTCTATGCTGGGTGCACAGCCCAGCACTCCCTCTGCTATGGATGCACACAGTCCTTTCTCAGATGGTGGGAAAACGAGGAATGGGATTGCACACCCGCAGGTGAGGATTTCACGCCTGCGAGGAGCTGGGAGGCTCAGCTGCTTCCCTGTGCTGTTATCCCTCCCGCCGACATGCGTCAGCATCCCCGAGAAGTTTCCGGCTGTGGCCATAAAACAGCCAGAGCTGGGAAGAGCCCTGCTCCAAGCTCAGACAGAGGAGATGAACCACATTCCCCACGACGCCCTTCCCTTCCCGCTGAGCTCACAGCGCCCACCGTGCCTCTGGCCCTGCCAAGGCGCCCATCCTGCCCCTCTTCCATCGCCCCGCTCCAGCCCTTGACCAGAAGGGCAAACAGAAAAGCTTTTGGTAACTTCCAGCCGATCTTGGCTGGGAATGAGTGACTCACAAAGGAAAAAATTCCCTGCCGGTTCCTCCGCAACCAAAGGTCAGGCAGAGCTCACAGCGGGACCTGTGGAGAGGCTTTCCACCATCTCACCCGAGAGCCAGGCTCCTTGTTCCATCCTTGGTTTCGTTTAGGAAGGCAGATTTGAAGGCCATAAATATTGTCCCACATCTGGCGAGGCACAGAGGAGTGGAAAACCCGCCTGGCTGAAGGTGAGTGTCTACAGGAGAGAGCAGCCACTGCTGGTGCCTCCAGCCCCCGGCGCTCTCCGGAGTCAGGCCTGGGCAATCTGCAGAGCTGCTCTGGAGCTGTGAAAGAAGCAGCCTGCCCTGCTCCGTATGGTGTGAAGCCTTCAAAAGGCTCCGCTTATTTTCCCTAAACATGTCAGGCTTTTCACAGAATCGCCACGGAACGGTCTGGGTTGGAAGGGACCTCGAAGCTCACCCCGCTCCAACCCCCTGCTGTGGCAGGGACACCTCCCACTAGACCAGTTTGCTGCAAGCCCCATCCCTCCTCACTAATTTCTTCTGAATATCCAACCTAAACTCACTCTCTTGCAGTTTAAAGCCATTCCCCCTTCTCCTATCTCTCTCTCCATGCCCTTGTTTCCTCCTTACCCTCCCACTCCCCGCCTCTGCTGAGCTCTGTGTCCATTATAGAGCCCTTCCACAGATACTTTTTTCACTCATTTCCTGGCTCTCTCCAAATTGCACCATCTTGGGGAATTTGGCACTTTCATGTGAAGGCCAAAACACAATGCCTATAAAAGCAAGGACTGCGACACACCAGGGAAAGGATCACATGTTTGAGCAGTCATCGCCTTCTCCTCCTGCACTAGGTCAGATGATTAAAACTGAGCTGATGGAAGCGATTCCAAGCTCTGGAAAAAGCCAGAACTTCAGTTCTCAATAGGAAAAAGTTATCTACTGGGATAGAAAAACAGGCAAGTCATGCCAGCATTCTCCAGGCCAAACTTCGCTCACTTAAGCATTCCTCACACTCCTGCTTTGTTTGGGGGGTGGGATGGAGGGATGTTCCCCCCTTCTTAGTTCCCGTCAAGTCAGACCAGTTCCTCTGTTCCCACCAACACCACGGCAGTAAAAGGAAATAAAACAACCCCAAACCACGATTTCTCCTGTACCAGCAAAGGAATCAGCACTGGAAACAAAGGAGCTGTTTGAAAGCTTTACCAGCTGGGAGAGCTGGGGGTGCTCACCTGGAGCAGAGAAGGCTCCAGGGCGAGCTCAGAGCCCCTTCCAGGGCCTAAAGGGGCTCCAGGAGAGCTGGAGAGGGGCTGGGGACAAGGCATGGAGGGACAGGACACAGGGAATGGCTTCCCACTGCCAGAGGGCAGGGATAGATGGGATATTGGGAAGGAATTGTTCCCTGGGAAGGAGGTGAGGCCCTGGCACAGGGTGCCCAGAGAAGCTGGGGCTGCCCCTGGATCCCTGGCAGTGCCCAAGGCCAGGCTGGACACTGGGGCTTGGAGCAGCCTGGGACAGTGAAAGGTGTCCCTGCCCATGGCAGGGGTGGCACTGGATGATCCTTAGGGTCCCTTCCAACCCAAAGCATTTGGGAATTCTAGGAAAGCAATGCTTTGCACTCATTGATTAAAATGGTGAATGCCAGGCTGTAATGGAAAAAGCCGAATTAATAAATTCTAGACAGCACCAGATACACAGAGCAGAGTAAAATGCAGAAATTCTTCCTCCTTCACAGAAGCAGTTTCCAAAGCAATTGTGGGTTTAACATTACCAAAGAATCACAGAATGGTTTGGATTGGGAGGGACCTTAAAGCTCATCCCTGCCACGGAGGTGTTCATGCTTGTGTGCACATGGGATTAAAAAAAAAAACCAAACTAAATTTCTCCAAAAAGAGCTCTGCATCTTCACTCAGGACTATTTCCATACCCAACTGCACAGCTCAAGTGCTTCTCTTGCAGAAGATAAATGGGTTTTATTTGCTTTAACATCCCCACCCTGCTTTCTTCATGAGCCATAAAGGAGCTGGGCAGCTCCGAGTCCAAATTTAAAGTTACCTATTTTAATTCTCTGGGCACAATAATCGTTTCCCTGCACTCACAGCCGCTGGACTTGACACAGCTGCCAGCTTAAGAGTCACCTAAATGTGGGCTGACTTCTGCACACAGAGACAGGCAGGATGTTTTCCCAGAGAAAATGCGCCACAGTCACATGCTGGGGCAAGGTTTGGGGTTATTTCCTTTGTGAGGCGTCACAGGCTTTATTTCAACAAGGTGCTGTTCGATTTTTAAAGCAGTTCTGGTCCCACTGACACACTTCCTACTCTCAGAGATCACTGTGCAGGCCACCCTTTTGCACAGGATTATATCATCCCTATTTTAAGGCTCTCGTTTAGCCAGGCTTACACACGAGACGAGGAACTTCATTACCTAATGGGCTGGAAGCACCGTGGCCTCTCAAAATTAGAGCTCACCTTCCTCCTAGCACAGATTTTGAGCTGAGCCAGTCAGAGCTCTACCATAAATGAGAGCAAATATGTTCCTATCACCAGTGCTTTGAGCCTGGCCATTAAATGGGAACGAGCCTGCCTGATTTTCCATAGACAAATAACTACAGGCACGGGCACTTACCAGGGAATAATGGAAATATTTGCCACAGGAGTTCCCCAGCTTTCCCCCCCACCGAGTGCTTGTGCCATCCGTGGACAAATGTGCGACTACAGAAATGTGGGGATACGTCACCATTCCATACACACCCCCAGAGATGCACACACTATGCATCCATGTATAAATATATTTACACCCAAGCACCTCCTCAACTCTGCCCTGGCGACAGCACAGAGGACTCACCAAGGGACAGGGGCTTTGCTGCTAATCCAGCCTCAAACGGGGACACTTCTTACAAACCCCAGCTCCTCTCCGTACTAAGAAGTCTGTAAATAACACCCCATTAACTTTTAATCCCATCTTCCCCACTCTGACATGCATTTTGTATTAAAATGAAAGTTATATAAGGTTGAATCGAGGTTGCTTTTTAATATTACATTAAGGCTATTTACCATGTGCAGCACTAATCCCCCTTTGAAAAAAGGAGCCTATTAGCAATTCGGAAAGCTTACGTTGCCATAGCAATAGTCCAGCACTGGGAAATATTTATATAATGTCTCATGTTTTCACTCTGCCACAGCCATCTTTCAAACTGGACTGCCCACTGACCCTGCCTGGTGTTTCCTCCCTGTCCCACGCAGGGCACAGCACCTGCTTGGTGCCAAACTCTGAAAATCTGAACATGTGCCGACCCACCTGCAGGCACTGCCCTGTTCCCGCACTCCCAGCACGGTCCACGCACTCGGTGTGCAGCTTGTGCGGATGGCAAACGTCCAACGAGAAGCTCCCGTGCCTCTCCACTCCCAAACGTGTGACCACAGTAACAGGTAACCTCCTGCGGGGTTCAGCTCCACTGGAACTTCCCAGTTTGGGGCGTTTTTTGTATTCAGGGAAGGGAACGGAGCTGGGGAAGGGGCTGGAGCCGCAGGAGAGGCTGAGGGAGCTGGGAAAGGGGCTCAGGCTGGAGAAAAGGGGGCTCAGGGGGCACCTTCTGGCTCTGCACAACTCCCTGGCAGGAGGGTGGAGAGCAAGGGACAGGACAACAGGAAACAGCGTTGAGCTATGCAGGGGAAAATTTAGACCGGAGATCAGGGAAAATGTCTTCCCTGAAACGGTGGCCAGGCATTGGAACAGGTTCCCCAGGGCAGTGGTGGAGTCACCACGCCTGGAATTGTTCAGGTGTGTGGGATGCAGCGTGGTGGTGGTGGTGCTGGGTTGGTGGCCGGACTCCATGATCTTGGAGCACTTTTCCAACCTCAACAATTCCACTGTCCCCTGGTCCCCGGCCGCCCTTACCTTGATGTGCTCGTGCAGCTGCGCCTCGTGCTGCCGGGAGAGCTGCTCGTGCTGCCGCTGGAACTCGGCGATCAGGATCTGCCTCTGGATCTGCTGCTTCTGCTTGAGGGCCAGCAGCTCCTGCTGCAGCTGCTGCTCGCGCAGCGTGGGCTCCGTCACCGGCATGGAGAACTGGTGGTCCAGCCGCAGGTCCATGGGCACCGAGCTCGGCGCCACTTGCAAGGGCAGCGCTGTGCTCACGTCAACTGCGGGGAGAACACAAGGGCAGGGCTGAGTGGGGTCCTCATCCAGCAAAGGAACCTTGAGGAACCATGGACTGAACCAAGGGCAGGGCTGAGTGTGCTCCTCATCCAGCAAAGGAACCTTGAGGAACCATGGACTGAACCAAGGGCAGCACCATGAAACTCACATCATTCTTTACTGGTAGCCAAGGACTAAAGGAATTCAGGGATCAATAAGGTTTCCTCCAGGCACCTTCTCCCACAAACCCATGTGTTTGCCACAAGCACAGAGCATCGTGTGTGACCCCATCTGTGCCTTCAAAACACACACACACCTCCATTCCACCCATCCAGCATCACTGGAAATAAGGAGGATAACGATTAATCCAAGACTTCACAGAAAGGATTAATCTTGACTTGTGATGGATGAGCTGGTGGGACTGCCCTGGTCAGGAACATGAGGCTCTCCCTTTAAGAAATTTATGCAGAAAACCACGATGTGTTGTATGATAAATCCCAAACTGGTTTGCCTTGGGAGGGACCTCAAACACCATCCAGTGCCCCCCCCTGCCATGGGCAGGGACACCTTCCACTGTCCCAGGTGGCTCCAAGCCCCGTCCAACCTGGCCTTGGACACTGCCAGGGATCCAGGGGCAGCCACAGCTTCTCTGGGCACCCTGTGCCAGGGCCTCACCTCCCTCTCAGGGAACAATTCCTTCCCAATTCCAATATCCAGTCTAACCCTGCGCTCTGGCAGTGGCAAGCCAGAACCCTTTGCAATAACTGAACTCAGCTTGTTTCTCCTAAAAAAAAAATACTGCCACCCCTGAATGACTAAAAATCTTCTAAATTTCACCTGACTGACAGTTCTGCCTTTCACGAGTATTCTCTGTTTGCAACATTTGCTGTCTCTCTCTCTCTCTCCGGGGCAATCCCTCAATAACTCTGCTGAGAGCTCTGAATGAACAGCAGTTACAGGATAACAAAGGCTAATCCCTCAGAAACACTGGGCTTTAGCAAAACTGGAAAACAAAGGTGGGGTTTTTTTCTCCATATCCTCTGTCAGGACATTAATCTTACCATTCCCAGAGAAAGAGTTTTCATAGGGTTTTTCCCAAATACTCTCGTGGAGTAGAAGTCCAGGAGCGTGTTCACCCCTCCCTGCACCCGGCTCGGCCAGGGGGGAGGAGGAGGAGGAGGAGGAGGAGACTTTAGTTTTTTTGATGGAAACATTTTCAGCAAAAGGTCACATTACTGGAAGTGTTGCTATTTTTCAACCCACAAGCTCTTCCCTCCACTTCCCTATTGTTTTCCTTCCTGTGGCCTTTTCTCCGTTCCCCTCTCTCCCCCACAGGACCAGAGTGAGGATTCCTTGCCATGGATTCCCGAGCCACAGCCAGGGATTTTTGGGAGAGCAGCACATTCTCACCAAGAGATAACCACTCAAACTCACCTAAAACATGTGTTTGAGGGCTCCAGGGAGACCTCAGAGCCCCTTCCAGGGACTAAAGGGGCTCCAGGAGAGCTGGAGAGGGACTGGGGACAAGGCATGGAGGGACAGGACACAGGGAATGGCTTCCCACTGCCAGAGGGCAGGGATGGATGGGATATTGGGAAGGAATTGTTCCCTGGGAGGGTGGGGAGGCCCTGGCACAGGGTGCCCAGAGAAGCTGTGGCTGCCCCTGGATCCCTGGCAGTGTCCCAGGCCAGGCTGGACACTGGGGCTTGGAGCAGCCTGGGCCAGTGGAAGGTGTCCCTGCCATGGCAGGGGTGGCACTGGATGGTGTTTGAGGTCCCTCTCAACCCAAACCATTCTGGGATCCCATGTGTTCCCCGTGTCCTGTCCCTCCATCCCTTGTCCCCAGTCCCTCTCCAGCTCTCCTGGAGCCCCTTTAGGCACTGGAAGGGGCTCTGAGGTGTCCCCAAATCCTTCTCTTCTCCAAGTGAACACCCCCAACCCTCCCAAGCATGCAAAAATCAATCCAGTGTCAGGCAGAAGGAACACCCTGCCACTTGTGAGTGTGCCCTGAGATCCATTCCTCCTGCTTTACTCCCTAAAAAGGGCCTAAAGTTGCTGTTCCCCGCTGGAAAACACTCCTGAGAAAATTTGACCAACCTCCCATTTCCATCCAAAGGGACTCATTCCCCACAGCTGCAGGGATGGGGACCACAATTCCCATTCAGGGCTCTGGCAGAAGCTGCGTCATCCCCGACTCCCGACTATTTCAGGCTCCAAAAAAGCCCCTCTTTGGCACGCCGGGGCTGACCCACAGAGCCCGGCCGAGCAGCAGCCAGCCCCCTCTGCTCAATGAACACAGCCCCACAACAAAAACCCGCCTGTGTTCCAGGCAGTGTTTGATGGGAGGCTCGGAAATCGCTCCTCTGGGTTCTGCCTCGAGAGCGCACGAGCACAATCGGAGTCGTGACGTGAGTGAGGGCACAAAGACGACATTCAGGGCCAGGATGAGAAATGCCAAAGCCATGAATTAGGAGACAAGATCCTGATTATGAATAATAAACTATCTCACGGTCTCTCCCTGCTTTTTTTTCTTCCCTGCAGGAACAGAAAAACATTAATTTTTTAATTTCCCCTGCCCCCCCCCCACCGTTGGCATATAGGGAATTACTTTTTCCCCGTGTTCAAGATAGCCTGATTTTGATTCCATGGTCCTGTTACAAAGATTTTTATACTGAGTTAGAACCACTGTGCTGGTGTTCCCCTTCCCAAATAAATAAAACATGGCTGTACATCAAAGCCTGCTTGCACGCTGCACGTTAATTAAGAGCTAAAGCACTTCAGTCCCCCTCGCTTGCTGATGGAGGTTGGAAATTTGACATCTCGCAGCTTGTCCGTGACACACTGAGGGGAATAACCCAAAACACAGGGAAATGCAGCGACAATCCCCAACCTGAAAGCAAAGTGCACGCCCTACAAAAAGTATTTAATCATGGAATCAGAATCGTCTGGGTTGGAAGGGGCCTTAAAGCTCATCCAGCGCCTCCCCCTGCCATGGGAGTTCCACTATCCCAGGTTGTTCCAAACCTCATCCAGCCTGGTCTTGGACACTGCCAGGGATCCAGCTTCTCTGGGAATTCCATCCCAGCCCCTCAGCACTCTCCCAGGGAACAATTCCTTCCCAATATCCATCTATCCCGGCCCTCTGGCAGTGGGAAGCCATTCCCTGTGCCCTGTCCCTCCATCCCTTGTCCCAAGTCCCTCTCCAGCTCTCCTGGAGCCCCTTTAGGCCCTGGAAGAGGCTCTGAGGTCTCCCTGGATCCTTCAGGTGGACATCCCCAGCTCTCCCAGCCTGGCTCCACTGGAAAAATTAAAAACATTTCACACAAAGGCTGGAGGTAAGACATTATCAGGGAAGTCGTACACTGAGATTCTTCCAGGCTCCAAAATGGAAATAAACTTCTCCATAAATCCTGAGCATTTTGGAAGGGATTAGGGGAAGGTGACACTAAACCTGTGAATACACTTTTCAATAAAACTAACATCTATAATTGAATTTCCTTCCCCCTCTCAGATACAGCCTTTTCATGTTGGTCTTTAAAGGATGGAAATATAGGATTGAGTCCTGAAAACCCAGTAAAATGTTAAACCAAAAATTCGGTATGAGAGGCACCAAACGAACATTTAAATTCAAACCTTGTTTCAGCATAACCTTTCCTTAAGGTTAATTTAAAAATTATTCACAGAATCACAGAACCACAGAGGGGTTTTGTTGGAAGGGACCTTAAAGACCATCACATTCCAGCTCCCCTGCCATGGGCAGGGACACTTTCCACTAGACATCAAACCGGAGTTTTTTTTAATCAAATGCTGTTGCCAAAATTACTCTTTCCTTTCCTTTTTTTTTTTTTTTTTTTTTTTTTTTTTTT
>VZTE01001104.1:439046-531449 GCA_013397775.1 Eulacestoma nigropectus
TTCTTTTTTTTTTTTGGTATAATTTAAATTTAAGCAGCACAGAAAACTGCTTCTCACATTTGAAATCCAACATCACCTTCAAAGGGAAAGTGCAGGAAATGCTCTCCCTGAGCTCTCCCTTCCTCCGGCACAGAGTGAGTCCCGCTGAACACAAACAGCTCCTTCCCAGCTCCTCTTCCCTCAGCAATTCCCTTTGGAGAAGGGAAAAAATCCCATCAACCTCCCCAAATCTGCTGCAGAACCCTGGGGATGAGAGTCAGGTCAAGGCTGGAGGAAGAAAGCAGCTCCCTCTCCAGGACACACCCCACCTGCCCACGACAGAGCGAACCTGGGAGATGCCCAAAATCCCAAGAAAAGAGCATTCCAGCCTCTTCCAGTGACTCTCCAGTGCCTGGTGCCCTCCCAAACTGCTGCCCACCAGGAATGAGATGTTCCTGGGGCTGGCTGTGGTTGACCCTCCCCACCCAGGGCTTTCCAGAGCCCATGGACTCAGCTTCTCCCCCTCTCCCATCCTTTCCGGGCCGGGGCTTTATTCCCAGCTAATGAGTTTGCTGTTTAATTACTGCTGTGCCAGCCATGCCCTCGGGCCAGGCTCTGCCAAGAGCAGCACGTCAGCCTTTGGGCACCCACAAAAAGCAAACACAAAGCCAGAGGATGTGCTCAGTATCCCAAACTCTTGGCTGCTGCCGTCGGATCATCCCCATCCTGCTGAACCACCCAGCGGGATGCTGGGGAAGCGTGTGCAAGGATCTCCCCCTCTCAGCACCATTCCCAGCTCTTTCATCCCTGGGGAAAAACAAAAAAATCCTGTGTTTATTCCCTGACTTTATTCCTCAGGGCTGTCCTTGGTGTCCAGCAACAGCTGAAAGACATTTAAATACCAGGGTGCTGCCAGCAGGAATGACACGGCCATGCAGGGAGCGTGACGCTGGCTCCGAATCCTCGGAACACCGTTCCTATAACCCATCACCCCAATTTTCCTCGGAATCAGCCTGGAAAGGGAGGCAAGCAGCTACTGCTGACTCCGAGGACAGCCAAGGGAGCACTTGAGGTGGTTTATTCTGGCAGGAAGATGTGTGTCAGTCGAGCATCACTGGATTATTGTGAATTAAATCCATCCCCCCCGGCAGTGGCTGAATGCCGGGATCCCCTCCACCACCTGGCCGACCCAAGGATCCTTTTCCAGCAGGGCTCCCCTTTCCCAAATTGTCAAAACCCCCCGAAACACTGCGAGACGGTGAGATCAGAGCTATAAATAGCACCGAGCTACTGCAGTATGTGACTGCAGTGCTGGGATAAAAGCAGCGGGTTCTGTGGGGAAGCGGAACGAAGCCGTGGCACGGCACCCTCGGAGCTGGTTCCATCTCCAGCTCGGTGAGTGTCCCGAGTCTGAGGAGAAATTAATAGGAGAGGGGGGAAACAACACGTTGCCAGCTTTACTCAATGCTGAATTTTTATTCTCTAGACAAGATTGTGCCAAGCTGGACTAGAGGAACCTCAAACTTGTCCAGGAGCAGGTGGAGGGAGCAGGTCACGGCAGGGCAGCTCCCAGGACACCAACATCCTCTGGAGCACATCCCGAGCATCACGTGGGGGCAGGATGAAGGCAGACTCCCGCTCCTCCATGGATCCACACCACGCCAGGGCAAACTAAAGGACTGTCACAGAACTATGGAACGGCCTGGATTGGAAGGAACCTTAAAATCACCCTGTTCCAAACCCCCACCGGGTGGGACAGCAGGAGGAAACAGTTACTTCTGTTTCACTTAGTTCTTACCTCTGTTATCCCATTTCCAAGGACCAGGAGCCCAGGGAGGGTATTTTGGGCTGGAATTAGCCAACAAGCTTGAGCATCACAGCCCAGCTAGAGCCGAAGGCAGGTCAGCACCCCGGGAATTTTTGGACAGCCCAGGTGTGTGGCTGCAGAGGCAGCCTGGATCCTGCCTGGGAGCACAGGCTGGGAGTAGACGGCAGCCGAGGTTTCCTACGAGCTCCACACACGCTGCAGTTCAGCGAGGGCTGGAGTCACTCCCTGCTCGGGGAATATTTCCTGCTCTGTGAATGGGAACCGAAATTAATCATCCCATCAGCCATGGAAACACGTCGTGAGGCAGCGCTCCGCAGGCAACAGATGGAGCTTTAAATGTCACTCACTCATTCATCGCAAGGAAACTTCTCCCTGATTACTACCGAGACCTGCAGACACAATAAGGGCGCAGTGATTCTGGATTTCTACGTATCCAGCTTTTCCATCCGAACTCCTCCCCTGAACAGACCTCATTAGCATTTGTTAGGAACCTGCATGCAGATTTTATTCATGACGAGAAGGAAGCCAAAACTTGAAGAGCAGACCACTTATCCTACTGTCTCCATCTTAGATTTGAAACATTAAAAAAAGGCCTCTTCCCTTGAAGAAAAAGAAAACCCACCAAGCTACATCCACAACAGACAGAAAACAACATTTTCCAGTGTTTGCAAAGAATCCCAGAACGGTTTGGGCTGGAAAGGGTCTCGTTCCAACCCCTCTCGCCTCAGAGCAGGACATCAGAGTTTGGGAAATTATAAACTTTCATGGATAAACATCCAGGGGTAATTCCTTAATGAGAATATGGAGAGTTCAAGGCCAGGACCAAACCCTTGATGGCACAGACGCCTCCAACAGAGATGTCTCCAACAGATGAGCCTGTGCAGGACAGTGCAGCTCCAAAGGGAGACACTCCAGTTTCTCCACCTCCTTCTCAACCATTATCCCACTTTATCTCCTTGCTGGTTTCATCAGTGACATCTATAACAAATGAGTGTCTTGGAAGGAGCCAGAGCTTTTTGTGAAATTAAAGATAATGGAATGAAAGGAGTTGGCTTGGAATATTTCTCATTTCCAACTTCACACAATTGTGGGAAACCTCTCCTTCCACTGTTTCCTCGCATGGAGTGGATAAGCAAAACCCACTTGAGTTTCCACTGAAAAAAACCATCTAAATAAATAATAAATAATAAAACAGAAAACAACAAAAAAAAATGTATAGCTCCTCTTAAAAGGCTCGGGAAGCTGTGGCTGCCCCTGGATCCCTGGAAGTGTCCAAGGCCAGGCTGGACAGGGCTTGGAGCAGCCTGGGATAGTGGAACTTGCCCACAGCAGGGGGATGAACTGGGTGATGTGTTTTAAGTTCCTTCCAACCCAAACCATCCCGGGATTCTGTGATTCCTGGGAATGTAATTTCACCTGCCTCTTTGCTTCAGGCATTAGCCAGCAACCGAACCTCTTTGATCCATCTGTCTTGCTTTCAGAACAGGAAACTTCTCCCCTCAGCAGATCCCCAGGACAAAAAGCAGAGTTGAAGGAAGCTCAGCTGCACTTCTGTAGAGCCAAACCCACGTGGATTTCTCACATGCCTCTCTCTAATCTCACTCTGAGCTTCCTTCAAGGGAAAACGATGCTTTGGAGAAGAGAATTAAACGTGGAAGAGATGCATCAGGAGCCAGAAAGTCTCATCCTGAGATTATACATGAAAAACTTCCCATGAGAAAAAAAAAATAATCCAGAGGGTTGGATCAGCATGGGGACATTGAGGGATTCCCAGTGAAGGTGGGGTTGGACAAACACCTGGACATTCCCACTGGTCCTCGGGAGTTTTCCCTGGAGTCTCCAAAGGGGTGACTTCTTCAATGGCAGGAATAAAGCCACTGACGAGCCGGTGGCACAGCATGGTTTGGGTTCTTGAAGCCCATCCTATTCCAATCCCCTGCCAAGGGACACCTCCCACTGTCCCAGGCTGCTCCAAGCCCCAGTGTCCAGCCTGGCCTTGGGCACTGCCAGGGATCCAGGGCAGCCCCAGCTTCTCTGGGCACCCTGTGCCAGGGCCTCCCCACCCTCCCAGGGAACAATTCCTTCCCAATATCCCATCTAGCCCTGTCCTCCCTCAGCTTAAGGCCATTCCTCTTTGTCAAAAGAGAAGGTGAAACAAAATTCTGAGGAATTACCTGTCCCACTATATTTCAAACAGCAAATAAATGGTGATTATTATCAGGAGAGTGAGTTACCTTCTGTCACCAGCCAAAGGACTCCCAGCTGTCCAACAAGCCCCAAAATGTGCAATGCCATCTCCTCCATCACGGCAGAAATAAGTAAAAGCAGCAAAAGGAGCAGCTAAATAGCAAATTGTAACAGGAAAGCTATTCCACAGCTCTTGAAAACTCATAGATTGCTCAAAGGCTGCAGTTTTGAGTAGAAATCCAGACCCTGGTGGAAGAGAAGCCCATCCAAATGGGCAAGTAGCCCACAGCTTCCTGTAGCCCCCTCTGGAAGGGCTTCACTTCCAAATAATGGATACACTCAGGTAGCAGCTGCGCTAGGACCAGGATGCTATTTGGTGTCCATTCAGTGCAATGAAGACACACACGAAAATACAAAAAAAAGTCTTTCAGGAGAGTGTCAAACACAGGCAGTTTCCCAGAGAAATTCAAGTAACCTCCAACCATTGAAACCCCACGGCAGCACAGAGAAATGGCACTAAAGCACCTTTCTGTTCTGGCAGAACAGGCAGGGCTTGCCCTGCCTGGATGCACACACCAGCAGACACAGCTGAGTTAAGATTTCTCTTAAAAAACTTTCCTTTTTCCTTAAAAAATATTCCTTTTTTTTCTTTTCCCAAGACCCACCAGACGAGCTGAACACATGAAAACCCACAATCCTGCTACCCAAATCCTAAAGGACAGGGCAGATGCTCCCTGCATTCCCCGTGCTAGCAGGGATCCGTGCACGACAAGGCTTCCCCACGTCACGGACGGCTCTCCTCAAACCGAGCTTTCCCTTGGCGTTTGTGCCCAATCCACTGACATCAGGTGGCCTTTTAGACACGGCACAAAACCCCAGTGCTGCTGCTGCTGCTGAAAATCTGCCCAGCCTGTGGCGAGGAACTGCATTTTCCTTCAGCAGAGCCGGCCAGGTGCTGCTGCTCAAACAGAGCCAGAGCCACACTGGGATTGGCTTTAAGGTGAGTTTTAACCCAGCAACACAACACAACAGGTTAAATCCAGGTGTGGCTGGAAATGGATTTAGGTACTTCTCCCAAGGAATTTCACTGGGATTCTCCATCTCTACCCTGCTCTGGTGAGAGCGCACCTGCAGAGCTGCATAAGAAGGATGTGAAGCTGCTGGAACAAGTCCAGAGGATGCCAAAGGATGGAGCCCCTCTGCTCTGGAGCCAGGCTGGGAGAGCTGGGGGTGCTCACCTGGAGAAGAGAAGGCTCCAGGGAGACCTCAGAGCCCCTTCCAGGGCCTAAAGGGGCTCCAGGAGAGCTGGAGAGGGACTGGGGACAAGGCATGGAGGGACAGGACACAGGGAATGGCTTCCCACTGCCAGAGGGCAGGGATGGATGGGATATTGGGAAGGAATTGTTCCCTGGGAGGGTGGGGAGGCCCTGGCACAGGGTGCCCAGAGCAGCTGTGGCTGCCCCTGGATCCCTGGCAGTGTCCCAAGCCAGGCTGGACACTGGGGCTTGGAGCACCCTGGGACAGTGGAAGGTGTCCCTGCCCATGGCAAGGGAGAGGAACTGGATGCTCTTTAAGGTCCCTTCCAAGCCAATCCACTCCGTGATCCCATGATTCTCTGAATGCTGTTTTCCAACTCATTTTAAACTCGCCTTCCCCGGGAACCAGCAGCATAGCAATAAACACCTCTGTGAATGAACAGAAAGAACAGCTTCATTTTGTCCCCGGAAGCTTCTAGACTCAAACCTCTCGTCCCTTTCATTAAAAGCTCTGAGTCGGGTGGTCGCCTGCTGAGCGTGTTAAGCAGCTTCCCAAACCACAATACACCTACACTGCGTCTACCACAGCCACAGCAAGAGGGGAGAGAGTCCTCCCTCGGAAATTCTGATAAATACTGGATTATCTCGCTTAAAAAACACCGTTTCAGCTGTGAAACTTGGACCTAATACAGGGATTCTGGCAAATCAAATGGTGCCTGCCTCTTTCAGTGGGAGGCTACAACTCTGCTCCAGCTACGTTCAGGCACCAAACTCCCCTGCCAAGGAGTTGACTGCAGCCTGATCCTTCCACAGAAAGAAACAGGATGCTGTGAGAAGCCTGAAGGTGAGAGACACAAAATATCTATATAAGGATGGAGCTCCTATCTGTACCCAAAATAACGGTGACTCACTTTTCAGAGCACTGGAAAAGATAAAAGACTCGGGGAAGGAGCTGAAGAGGGTTCAGGGATTCAGCCGAGCGAGGCTTAGGAGGACACCATGGACAAAGGCATTCGGAAAGTTGGGAGGAAGAGATAAAAAGGACATCCAGGCAGCAGCTGAGGAACAGCTGCAGGAGGCAAGCTGGAGAGGAAGGCTTTCAAAAGCAAGTCTAAGGAGGTTAAATCTGATTCAGTGGTATCTGGAGGCAAGCAGAGATGGCAGTGGCTTATCTGCTGCCTCCCTGAAGTACTGCACACCCTGGGTATTAGCAATAAATGATGGAAATGGGACGTTCAGGTCTTGCATTCGCTTCAACATTCCTGGCCAAAACACTGTGTAACGAAGCTCCAAAGAAAACAGATAATCACTACCAAAACCTTCTTTAGGTAAAACTCCTGCTTGATCCCAATACACAGATAATCCCTTCTCCACCGAGCAAACAATGTCTTACATTAACTGCATTTGATTTTCAGGCCGCTTTAATGAAGCTCTGTGCTCTGCAGGTTCATCCCTCAAGTTTGGGAGCCCATTCCCCCCAAAAATTACAGAAACAAGTCGTCATCCTTGCAGGGAAAGCCAGACCAGCTGAAACACGCGTAGAACAGAACACCATGAGCGACAGTGCTGCCCAGAGCAGCTGTGGCTGCCCCATCCCTGGCAGTGTCCAAGGCTGGATGGGGCTTGTCCCATGGGCAGGGACACCTTGCACCAGCCCAGGCTGCTGTATCCATGGTTGCCACGTGAATCCCAGACCACCTCCCAACATTCCAGAAGCCCACGAGAGCCCCTCTGCTCTCCCAGCTGATCAGCCCAAGGAGCCAACGCGGGGAACAGCATTTCCAAAATGCCATTATTACCATTTTTTTGCATATAGAAAGGTCTGCAGAGAGATGGATTCCCTGCACACGCCTGTGTCAGACCACCCCTCTTAACGAGGGAGATAACGAGCCAAACTCCAAGTGCGTTAAATCCTGCGTCAGTGTTTCCATCCCGAAATAAAGCTGCCTTAAATCACCGCAGCCTAATCCTCCCCTGATTTCGCCTGTTTTCGTTTCCATGTTTCCACTTCACAGCCGATTTGCCTCACGTTTGCTTCGCGCAGGGCAGCGGCCTTGAACTGCAGAGCCCTGCTTTGGCGGGGACCGTGAGACAGCACCAGCTCCTGGCCACTGATCCCGAGCCCTGCGAGATTTCATGAGGATTCAGGGTCCAGAAGTGATGCTTGAAAAATGAGGGAGGGATGAAGCTGCAGGAGCTGGACACCAAGGGGCTGGAGCGTGTCCAGGGAAGGGAGCGAAGCTGGGGAAGGGGCTGGAGCCCCAGGAGCAGCTGAGGGAGCTGGGAAAGGGGCTCAGCCTGGAGAAAAGGAGGCTCAGGGGGGACCTTGTGGCTCTGCACAACTCCCTGACAGGAGGGGGCAGCCGGGGGGGTCGGGCTCTGCTCCCAGGGAACAGGGACAGGAGGAGAGGGAACGGCCTCGGGCTGGGCCAGGGGAGGAATTAGGAGAAATTTCTTCCCTGAAATGGTGGTCAGACATTGGAATGGGCTGCCCAGGGCAGTCACCACCCCTGGAAGTGTCCAAGAGCCGCGTGGATGTGGCACCTGGGGACATGGCTTAGTGGTGGCAGTGCTGGGGGAGCAGGAGGTCTTTTCCAGTCTCGGTGATTCCATGATTCTGTCCTATGTGAGGATGGATCCATGAACAGAAAAGCCCACTGCTGGCAGATCGAGAGCTTAGCACGTCATTTAGAAAGGAAGTTGGGCCAATTTTCAGGGGAAAAGAACACAAACTGTCCCAACCAGTGCTGTTGGCCACAAGACACTGAGGTCTTCACATCAGCACAGGCAGTTTTAGATAATAACTGAATTTACAGATCCAACAGAACCAGACAAAACCCAGCAAACCAAGCCCCATGCAGGAAGAAATGAGGCTGAAGCTCATTACAGTCAGTTTGATCATCAGTGTGTTTTTAGAGGATGCAAAATTCATTCCTGACCTCACCCAAACTCTGACTTCCCCGTACGATCATCACTCTGTCAGAAATGCCATCTCGGTATTTTTAGGTGACAGTACATTTGTTTGTACTGTACATTTCTGGTGAGAAAACTTGTTATATTTTGTAGGTCACTTGGTTCTACCATCTGCCTTGATTTCTGCTCAAGGAAAGCGTTGTTCCTGAAATCCTCTGTGCCGTACACGAATCGGAACCAGCAGCAGCTTGGGTTTGTATCACTCCCGTGAAAATATGGGATACCCCTGGATAATGGAAAAAGGGCTCAGCAAAAGCTTGGGCGTGGTCAATGGGAAGCCATTCCCCCTTGTCCTGCCATGCAATGTCCTCGTAAAAAGTCCCTCTCCAGCTCTCCTGTAGGCCCAAAAGTTTGGCAACATTCTACAGTGACCTTAATAAAAAATAAAAAAAGACGGGAAGTTTAGCAGTAAATGAAACCTGGGGTGGGAGAGATCCTTCACTGCAAGGCCTCTCCTCCCACTGCCAGCCCATCTCAGATGCCTGAAGAAGCTTTACGAGCCTGACAGCGACAAATTAAGCACCGTGACAAATAGCTGATCCTTGGGAAAGGCAAACACAAAATTATTCACTAAGGTCTTGGAATTTCATAGCGGATTTGTCCTTGTTTTGACCATAATCTCACGAGTGATGCCAGCAGCAAACCCATCTGGTGCGTGTAAGACGAAATATCTGCTGCTCGTGGAGATCAGCATCTCAAAATTAGCATTTGTGCTGAGATCTGGTTTGCAGCGGCTCAAAGAACAAACAAGTTCAGCTTCCCCTAAAATGCTGCCCTCCTTCAGACTGCTGTGCCCAGGGAGGCTAAATCTGTTTACAGCTAAAGGAGAACCTAGAGTGATGGACTGCAAAGAACCATGGAATGGTCTGGGTTGGAAAGGACCTTAAAGTCCATCCCATTCCACCCCCAGGGACACCTCCCACTACCCCAGATTGCTCCAGCCTTGTCCAAAATGGCCTTTGACACTTGGAACCCACGCTGGTGTTGATGGTGCTGAATCCATGAAGCAGGTGACACCGTTAAGCTGGGTTTAACCTGCTCATTCTAAGCCAGAAACCTGTCCTCAATACCTGCCATATCCACCCAGAGATGCAGAGCTCAGGATTTTGGGTGTAGAGCAGCATCTGGATAGAAACCAGCAGTTAATATTTAATTCCAAGGTGTAAATAGCACCCTGCATTATGTAACAGCTCCTCAGAGGCTGAAATTCTCATCCTGTGCAAGAACTTTTGTGGGATAAAGAGCAAAGCGCATTGTAAACGTCACAAAAACCTAATATCCACCGTGCTCCAGGACTGTCTGAAACCCCTGTTAAAGCTGCTTTGAAAGGACTAGAATTTGTCTTAATATTATGGCGATTTTTAAACCACCTGTTAATTCTTACTCATCTGTCACCTCATGCACCCCACTTCAAAAGTCATCTTTCTCTGGTGGAACAGCACTATGATGTAGTTCCTGCACCAACATCCTGCCCAGCAGCAGTAACTCTGTCAGAACACATAGCCAAATCTCTACATTGAAGCACAAATGATTTAAAAATAACAATAAAGAAATGATAAAATTAAAAACCAAAGGAGATGTATACATACAACAAGACGTATACAAGGCTAAGCCTGGGAGAAACAGTGCAAAAAACCCTTTTGCTTGGCAAAAGTCCATGAACACTTGAGTATATGAGTATTTACAAGCTGCAGGAAGTTGCTGGGGTTCAATGATGTGCAGAGAAGTTGCCAAGTAACTGCATTTTCTGCTACTCTGCTGCAATGAGCCTTTTCCAACCCAAAAACCAGCAGCACAACTCCAAAGCTGCCCCTCTGTGCCAAGGAACACAATTTCTGCTGAAACTAAAGAGAAAACAGAGCTCATCCAACAAATATGGGAGTCTGGGATATGAGTAAACCCCACATTATTGACCCTGACAGTGTACGGCTGGCATCTGTGAGGGAGTATTTGGGAAAGGGTCGGGGAAATGGTGACTCGAATGACTGAAATCCCCTTCAGATTAGGGCAGAAGAGCAGCTTCATCTGCCTGTGCCTTCCTGAAATAAAGGGCAGGGTTGGGTGAACACTGGGAAGGAATTGTTCCCTGGGAAGGTGGGAGGCCCTGGCACAGGGTGCCCAGAGAAGCTGTGGCTGCCCCTGCATCCCTGGCAGTGTCCAAAGCCAGGCTGGATGGGGCTTGGAGCAATCTGACTTCAGCAGAGGATGGTTAAAAGCAGAGTGGATTCATCCACGTGTTCCCAAATCAAGAGAAAGTGCCAGTTCTGGTGGTTGTTCCCCTACCGCGCCGTTGCACTGACGGAGGTGAAATGGCTCCTTACGGACACGCTGCACGTTTGGCTGCACACGGAACCAGATGAAGTTTCCTGGCTGCTCACCCAGGACACCTGACACTCGTGTCAACACAGCCAGTACCTTCCCTGCCATGCCATTCCCGTCCCTTATCAGCAGTGGGACACGGCCAGATCGTGTATCCAGGGTCTAAACAGGAGTTAAACCTTCCCCCGTGCTGCCATCCTGGAGAGCAAACTCCAGAGAGTTCTAGAATTTCCTTCTCTGCAGTTCTCGGGATCACTCCATGCCAGCGTGGGGTCACCAAGGTAAAGTCCTCAAGGTCCCAAAAGGGAGTTTTTTTAAGAAATCTGTTTACTTATTTGTTAGTAACAGCCTTTCCTTCTGCCTTTTCCGCAGTGTTATCTCCTAACCCGGCAGCTCTGATGGGCTTTGAACTCCTGAGGCTTTAGAGACTCTGTTACAGGCACAGCCAGGGATGGAGGAGAGGGATCTGAGTTCTGTTGAGCACTAATTCAAGACATGCTAAATCCCTGGGACAGGGATTATGCAGGCGTAATACAAATATATACACATATATGTACATGTGTAAGTGTATACAAATCCCTGCATCAGGGATTTACATGCACCAGGAAAAGAATTTTTTTTTCCCCATCTATAAAAATGTTTGATACCTCCAAACACGGTATCAAACATTTGATACCGTGGTTAGGGGTATTTTTTTGATAATATTCCACTTGTAGTGTGCCAGCAAAACATCTGGCCGAAGGTCGGGCCTGGTGTTTCCCACCAGGAAAAGCTGGCAGCTTTTTAGACCCCATAGACTATCAAAGGCAGGACAGGGAGACAAGGAGCTGTTCCCTCTGGAACATCTGAGCTGGATTTACAGCCCAAAACAGGATTTGTGGGGTTAAATGCCCTCACACACACAAAAAATTCCACTGGAGTGGCAACCTGGACACCATGGTCTGGCTGAGCTCCAGGGACAGGGCTGGGTGCTGCTCCCAAGATCCTGCTCCCACTATAAAGCCATTAAGCAGAAGGAGGGGAGGTTTAGATGGGATATTGGGAAGGAATTGTTCCCTGGGAAGGAGGTGAGGCCCTGGCACAGGGTGCCCAGAGAAGCTGGGGCTGCCCCTGGATCCCTGGCAGTGCCCAAGGCCAGGCTGGACATTGGGGCTTGGAGCAGCCTGGGACAGTGGAAGGTGTCCCTGCCCATGGCAGGGGGTGGGACTGGATGAGCTTTGAGATCCCTCCCAACCCAAACCATCCGGGGATTCTGTGATTTCTGAGGATTTGGAGGTATCCAGTCAGTGTGCTGCTGGAGCCCAGCATGCAGCCAGCCACGTTGGTGAGGGGAACCTGTCCGAGTGCTGCAGCATTTCGTGTGAGGGGACTTCCTGCCACTCTCTGAGCTCAGTTTTACCAGCAAAACTTTGCTGCTCAGTTCAGCAAAACCCCTCTGATGCACCCTGGGCTGAGGCAGCCAGGGCAGGTCTAATGCCACCCTCAGAAAGTTCCCATTTAAGTAACAGGCACAGCAGCTCCCAGGATTACTGCGGAGGGGCAGGAATTGGCTGCGCTCGCTGTCCCCTCTCAGTGCGTCACAAACACCTTCCCAAACCTGCTGCTGAGCCCCAGAGCTCATCTCAGCCCCTCTTGCCAGCAGAAAACCAACAGAAAACCCCACTGCTCGTCAGAGGAGGGTTTCAGAGACAGAGGGACAAAACCCCACCTGCGCCTGGCCTGATCCGTATGCCGGAGTCCCGGCACTCCCTGGGCAAACGCCTCCAACTCTGCCCCGTTAGTATTTTTTTAAACACATTCTTGCAACCACTTAAGCTTGTTTTTGAAAAAAAATTGTAGTAAATTCCTTAATCTGAGGAACAATTTGCACAGAGGTGGCAGATGATTCCTCAGCAAAAATAAAAAGCCTCCCATATGTCACTTAAGCAGTGCCCTGACAACTCAGGATCTTCAAGACCTTCATTAATATCATCCAGTGCGACTGTCTACAAGCAGGATTATAAATGGGTCCAAAAAAAGCAAGTTTTGACCTAAATTTCACTGTTTGGTCATTCAGTGCAACCTGAAGAAGTCCGGTAGTAGCTTGGGAGTTCCTCTCTCCAATGGAAAAGATCACTGCATTTCATCGGAAACTTTTAAAAAAATTCAATGTACAGAATTCACTGGCAAGAACTGCCAGAGCTTTAAAAAAATACTTAGGAAAAGTATCATTAAAACATGCAGTACATTTACTCTGCATATTACAACTGCAGTTCCAAATCAGTGAGTCCAAAGCCTTTCATTAGATCATAAAAAACTTCAGGCCAGCTTATAATGAAATCTCTAATCAAATATGAATGAATCATCTGATATGACACAATTCCTTGAATGAGAAACAGATGGAAAAGTAGTGATGATTAAGTGGTTTAGATCACAAGATATTAGTTGAGCCAAAGGAGGAGATACTTAATCACAGAATCATGGAATGGGTTTGGGTTGGAAGGGACCTTAAAGCTCATCCCATTCCAACCCCTGCCACGAGCAGGGAGACCTTCCACTATCCCAGGCTGCTCCAAGCCCCGTCCAACCTGGCCTTGGGCACCTCCAGAGATGGGGAATCCACAGCTTCTCTGGGCAATAAGGAAATGTCTCTTTAATGAACCATCAGCAATTCCCCAGGGAAGCATCTGGAGACTGCTACTGTGTTTTAGGCATCGCTGCACAAAGTGTTCACCTGATATTCCCTCCACTGCCCAAAGACAAAGCAGAGCCAAATATAGCCCTGAAAATCAATATACACTGGGGAAGAGCCTCCAGGATCTTGATAAATGCGTGTCGTGCTAGAAGAGGAATTCCTAAAATCCTGGGAACGCAGGTGGCTGCTCTTTCTCCCTCGGCAATAAACTACCCCCAGTTAATTTTGGAAGAAAGCACCCTGGGGAGCTCTGCAGCGCAGGGCACAGCCATGAAAAGGGCAGGCAGACAAAGGAAACACAACTCCTGGAAATAATGAACAGCCTATCCTCATCCTCCAGCCAACGCTCACATCCATCTGTCAGGAGAAGCTGATGGAAAAGAGGAATCGAGCACAGGGTGTGTTGGACCACTATGGCCCCAGGACAAGCGTTACAAGGGAAGGGACTAAAAATGAACTAAAAGCCAAACAACAAAGATTTCACCCTGGTTACCTCTTTGAGCTTGCAAATCCAGGTAAAACACCCAGGGTGGAAACACACGTGGCAGACAAGACATGGCACAGTCACCTCCAAGATCCCATCTGAGATACACGGAATTTTTTCCCCAAGAAAGGCCTCAACCCATGATCAATTTCCATGAAACATTTATCACTTTTCATTCACCTCACAGTACTGTTATTTTTAGCAAAGCCAGAGGCAATAGGAACAAATTCCTGATTTAAGGGAGCCTTTCCATGCCTGCTCATATCCTGCCATCTCCTCCTTCCCTAAGAAGTCACAAAGTTTTAGAATTCAAAGGCTCTTCCCTTCATCACCAGCTTTTATATAAATCAAAAGCACCAAACAACCTTTCCTGTGGTAGGGAATTGGTGAGAATTCTTACTTTTGAAAATTACACTTGGTGAAGAGTCAGGACTGAGAGAATCCAGTGAATTCTGGAGCTGATCAGTGTGCATTAACGAACTAAGCAAGGTGAGAGAAGAAGAAAGAAAAATAGCACGTTGGGGCTTGCAGCAGAGCAAACTTTCCTGCCTTTCATCCAGGAAACCAGCGCTGCATTCACGAGCTTCACATTTAAGTGCTGCTTTCAGCTGTTAAAAGAGGGATACCCATTAATAATTCATCCCAGCTCCTCCAACTGATAACCATTTCCTCGTGGGTAAGAAAGGAGACAGATAAATCATGACAGATAAATACGTTTTCTGAGACAAAAGACAACAAAACCAGAGCTGAGGAACTGTGGGCTCCTGCTCTTGCCAACCCACGGGGATCAGGATATCCACATTCTGGGCTCCAGCAAGAGATCAGCTCAGGACTGCCCATCCCTGGAAGTGTCCAAGGCCAGGCTGGACAGGGCTTGGAGCAACCTGGGATAGTGGAAGGCGTCCCTGCCCGTGAGACAAGATGGGCTTTAAGGTCCTTCCCAACCCAAACCGGTCTGTGATTCTCTGATTTCCAGCTTGGCCAGAGGAGTGCTTTAATTCCATGTGGAACATGGATGCTGAAGTTGAGGCAGAGGTGACCAAAAAGCTCATCCCTCTTCCATACACCCCTGCACATGCACTAAGTGCTCAGAGGGTCACTAAATTATCCTGTAACCAACAAAACATGACTTTGGGGACAGTATTAGCCCAGAAAAGAGGTTCTGAAGTTTGAACTCCCCTGCTCCTCAGCAGGGAGCTGCCCAGAGCCTCTAGATGTGGCAGTTCCCTCCCCTCTCCTGCATAAATAACCCCAAATTTACTGACTGCAAAGGGCTTTTAATAGAAGCATAGCAGTTCAGCAAATCCTCTGTGGACATGTGGGAGCTGGCTGAAGGGCTGTGCAGGGCTTTCCTTGCTGAGCAATGGCTCTGAAGCTGGGTACACTTCAGGAGTGCCTCTAGCAGGTGAAACACTCCTTTTGTTGCCATTGCAGGGGCTACAGTTTGTCCATTTAGCTTAGGGCTGGAAATGAAAGATAAATATTAATAAACCATAAGTATTGCAGGAAATATAATGTCGAGCTGATTTTAACTCCCAAGGCTTTAAGCTGCACTAACCTGCAGTTTCTCTGCTTCCTTGGAAACACGGAATGGTTTGGGTGGGAAGGGACCTCAAAAGCCATCCAGTGCCACCCCCTGCCACGGGCAGGGACACCTTCCACCATCCCAGGCTGCTCCAAGCCTGGCCTTGGACACTTCCAGGGATCCAGGGGCAGCCACAGTTTCTCTGGGAATCTTATCTTACACCAGAGCATCTAAATGGTGGCAAAATTATCACACCAAGCCTGACAAAAGGAGCTGCAGCTTTTCAATAACCTAACAAGAGGACAGGGTTGAATCTGCTTAGTGTATGGCTGTGACATTAAAATGATTTTTCTTAGAACTCACTTTTGATGCTAATTTGGATTATCATCAAAATAATGATAATCCTGGGCTCCATGTGTATATCCATATTATACATCAGGATATTTTTAACAGTAAAGGAAAGCCTCTCTGAGGGGGAGCTACTTCTGGGGCATGACAAAACCTCACATTGCTCCTGAGGTGACACATCCCAGTGTGAACCAGCACAGGATCCTGTCGAGAGCCCAAGTCCCAGCTGCCTGGGCAGCGCCCTGCACCTGCTTCAGAGCTGTTTGGTGCCCTTCTGGAGGAGGTTATGAAGGAGGGTTTGAAGGCGGGGAGCACCCGCAGACACGGAGCTGTGAGGGCATCCCCTTCCTCTGAGAGAGGGAATTAACAACAGCCCGGGATCGGGCACTGCCAGACCAGCTGGAATATCCCTCCTTCCCCTCACAGACAGGGATTAATCTCTGACTGCAAAACCAGGGGACAATATTAGTCCAGAGGCTCGTACAAACCATTTATTCCCACATACATCAACATTATTTTTTCTGCGACTGACTGTGGAAGTGAGAGTGGATAATTGGATCTAGCAGGGAGAAAAAGCAGCAGGGAGCTGAAATCTCCCACTTAATGCTCTCTGTTGAAAGGGATCTCGTGCCTTTCCACAGGCAGGGACACCTTCCACTATCCCAGGCTGCTCCAGCCTGGTCTTGGACACTTCCAGGGATGCAGGGGCAGCCACAGCTTCTCTGGGAAATCTGTACCAGGGCCTCACCAGCCTCTGATTAAAAAAAGACCCAAAAAGAATGAAGGGAAGCAAGGTTGCTCAATGAAGTTAATTTATTCCTCTCCCTCCCCCGGGCCAAAGGCGCAGCGATCCTCGGGAGCCCGAGGCAGAGAGGCAGCGCTATCAGACAGATGATGATTGTACTCCTGAGCAGGATGTGGGCTGTGGGGGCTTTGTCTTGTTGTGCTTCCGCGAGCACCTCAGAAATTCAGAAGCACCAATTACGGCTGAGGCGTCTTTGAAAAGGGAAAATGTTTCCCTTCCTCCAATTAATCCTTAATTTATACAGAAAAGAAGGTAGAAATAATTTTCAGTGCTGATGACTGAACTCAGTTCTACTCAATCAAATTCACTCCTAAAAACCATTTCATAAAATTGCTGTAAATATTTCTTGGTTTGTAGTTGAAATGCTCTGTGGGATGGAGGATTTTTAGAACTTTCTCACCATTTCACATCAGAGAAAAACAACTAACGAGGGTCAAACCTCTCCTCCACTTGGTTCGTGGTGAAGAGAAAAACATTTTGGTTTCCTACAAGCACACCGCAGTGATTTTATCTGAAATAGAAATGCAGCATAAAAGCTCATCGACCACTCAAGTTTATTCAACCTTACCCTGACCAGGGCAGGAGAACATTTTAAACACAATATCCCAGGACACAATCAAGCCATTTTTTTTCCCTTAAGCTGTTTTTTAACATCATTATTCCAGTCATGCCTGAGACTTGGAACACCACCCCACAATCCCACACACAACTTGTTCTTCCAGAGCAATGCTTGGTGTTATTTCTCCTTTATTCTCTCAGAAGGATCTGCAGCAAACTCCTAAAGACAAGAATGATAAAAACCAGATATGGCAATCCCAGAACGGCATGGGTTGGAAAGGACCTCAAAGCTCATTCCATTCCACATGGGCAGGGACACCTTCCACTGGCCCAGGCTGCTCCAAGCCCCAATGTCCCACCCAGCCTTGGGGCACTGCCAGGGATCCAGGGGCAGCCACAGCTGCTCTGGGCACCCTGTGCCAGGGCCTCCCCACCCTCCCAGGGAACAATTCCTTCCCAAAATCCCATCCATCCCTGCCCTCTGGGAGTTGGAAGCCATTCCCTGTGTCCTGTCCCTCCATGCCTTGTCCCCAGTCCCTCTCCAGCTCTCCTGGAGCCCCTTTAGGCCCTGGAAGGGGCTCTGAGGTCTCCCTGGAGCCTTCTCTGCTCCAGGTGAGCACCCCCAGCTCTCCCAGCCTGAATTCCATTCCCACAGCTCAGATACTGGGAGAACCATTTGACAAAGAGACGGTGCTGCCATCTCTCATCCTGCCCACTTCACACCAGCACAGCTCCCCGGGGATCCCTGCCTCACTGTTCTTCCAAAAGTACAGAGGCGAGCTACTAAAAATACTCAAAATGGAGTCCAAACAGCAAGAGCTCCCTAAATCCTGGATGGCTCCATTAAACAGCCTCATTTCACCTGGGGAAAAGCAGCCAGAACAGACTCTACCATCAGGTTCCCCAAGCTCTCCACCAGCACCAGCCTTTGGCCTGAAATACCTCAAAAAAAAGCATTAAATTTAGCCAGCAAGCAAAATCAATCCCAAAATAAAGGGATAGAAGATTCCAACCCATTCCTTTCACAATCCTGGCCAAAGATCCACAGAGCCACAAGATCCAGCTCGGCTCACCACCGAGGCGAGGGCAGTAAAACCTGTAAGATGACCTGTGCTACCACAGGGATTTTACAATGAGAGTCCCTGTGAGGGTGAGGAGAACAGAACCTCCCTTACCTGACAGACACGTCCGGGGGCACACGGAGGGGACAGGGATTTCTCAGAAGCCGAGGCCGAACGCCCGTGCCTGGTGAACAACCATCTCTTCCTTTTTTCCCCCCAACGCAACAACTCTACCTCCTTGAAAGTTTCCTTCCCCAGATATGCATTTAAGTCCACAAAAATCTAGGTTAGGTCACAGCCCACTTTTTTCCTCCCCCTCCCAATGCAGTGAAGTAGTTTTGAATAAACTTCGTTTACATCTTTCCAACTGGCACTACCAGAAGTGCTCAGATCTTCTGCGAGATCTCATCCTTAAGAGAAAAGGGCCTGGGGGCATTTTGGAAGGCAACAGAGAAGGGAAAGTTGGGGGTTTGGAAGATCTGAGCTGCTCCCTGCAGAGCAGATAATGTTTTCTATATCCTGTCACCCCTGGTACAAATATCTGCTTGTACCTGGGAGAGAGAAGGGGGAAACACAACAGCCAGCAGCAGATTGTTTCCCACAGAATTCCATGTACTGGGAGCAGGACTTTGGTTTCCATCACTCGCAGAGCTGCAGCCCGGAGCCTGAAGAGCTCCCCCAGCTCAGTGAGGAGCAGCCAGGATGAGGAGCAGGAGGACAGGCCCCAGGAGAAGCCGTGGCAGGATCATTAGGAGAGGGAGAACAGCAAACAGCCCAGAGCCCGGCGTGACACGCTTTGATCAGCCCGGCCTTGGCTCCCTGTTCCTTCTCCCTAACGAGAGCAGCAGCTCCAAAACCTCCTCAGCTTCCCAGTGCTCCTTCTGGGCTGGGAAAGGACTCGTTCAGATGCTGCTTTGTTCTCCTGTCCTCTCCTTTCCAAGGCAAACCAAGCATCTCCCACCAGGCTGGGCTCCCCTCAGCCCTCTGCAAGCCTCCCAGGGCTGCTGTGCGCCATTCCCAAATCCCACTCTCCCAGCCTGGGAAAGCAGAGGTGTGCAAGTCCTAACAGACTTCGTTCCAGCACTTTGCATTTGCATTCTGCTCTCCCACTCGCAAGGCAGAGCTGCACAGCGTTTTCCTGCACCCCCAGAAGAGGAACGAGGTTTAATAGGAAGTTTTTTCCTTACCAGAGCTGGGCATGTGGTTCACCCGAGGTGGATTCAACAGCTCCACTGGCTGGTCTCTGCCAGAAAGCCCATCTGGAAAGAGGGGGGAGAAAAAAACCAGAATCACATCAACACTTTGGGTAGCTGAGCTATTTTTAGCCGTTCCAAGCAGAAAAAATAATCAGTAACCAATTATCAATGCAGAGCAGAAACACAAGTAGCACAAACCAATGGAAACGAGAACATTCCCAGGACAGCTGAAGCAGAAAATAAAGGAGACTCTATCCTGAATTACGCTCAGGCTTTCCTGGCCTCTAAATCCACAACTGGTGCTGATCCCAGCCTGAGGAAAAGAGGATGTCAGCTCACAAACCTTACCAGAGAACAGCTAAACTGCGATTCCTTCCTTGCTGGGAGAACTGAGTGAAGACAGAGACGCAGCCTCACGGAGCAAAGTTGAGGAATGGCTGGAATATGCCAGGGAGATGTTAAGGAAAACTGACAAATCACTGCAGGAGATTAAAATGCAGAGACATGCATAACAAGCCCCATTTTGCATAAGTTTGGATCTCAGAAAGGCATTAAAAACATACTTTGTAAATGAGATGCACAAATCCATCTTGCTGAAGCAGTTCCCTATTTAAAATATTTCCAAGATTGTATCTTGCATCCAGGTAGAGTTAAACAGAACAACCAGTGTTGGAGACTGCCACACCTGAGTTTCTAGTCACCCATTCCCCTCCCAGGAAAGCTGAAGCAAAAAATGCTAAATTATGTTTTCAGTGCAATTATGAACACTGGGATACAGAAAATTTATCTCAAACCCATTCGTTCCACCTTTGCCAGTCTGTCTCACTTTTCCCCCCCAACCCCTTTCTGTGCTGCAGCTCCGATAGGATCAAGCCAAACCCTGTCTGGAGACATCAAAGAAGCCACCCCATCTCTCTCAGGCAAAGGACAGTGTTAGAAAAACGGTAAGATTTGTTTTCTTCTCCCTGTTTTCTCCATTTTTCTGGAGAGAAAGCACAGTTGGGGGATTCTCCATGTCTTGCCTGGCTTCACCTCCACTGACCATACCCAGACTGAAGGGGAAGAGCAAAACATCACTATTTTAAATATAATTGAGCCATCAGAGTCAGTGGAGAGCACAGCCCAGGAAAATTCCCAGTTTTCCTGGGGAGCAGAGCATTTTCAGCTTCTCTGCTGGGTAGTTTCAGATGAAGATGAGCCTTCAGAGGAGAAGAACCCATGGACAAAACAGAGCCCTGTAGCAGCACCTGTAGGTGCTCTGTGAGACAAATCCAGGTCAAATTCAGGGATTTTTAAGACTTAATTCTAAGAAATAAAGTACATAAATTTTTCCACTCATGAAAAAAAACCTAAATCCACAAACCAACGCTTTGCAATCTTTGTTTCAAAACGAGCATTAGATTCATCACAGCAGAACATGGAGGAACATCTTTTAAAGCACTGACACCTGAAACACTCGAAGCAAAACCGAGCGATGCAAGACCGAGGTTCTGTCTTTGCTGTCCAAATCAAGCTCTATAAAACAAAATATAAAATAAAAAATAAAGCTCTAAATCTCTGGAGTCCTCCCTCAGCACAAGGATGTGGAGCTGCTGGAGCAGTGCAAAGAGGTCAAGCCATGCAATCAGGGTTTGACTCTTCTTACAAGCCACAAACCCTGGTTTGAATACTGAGACAAGCTACAAAATATTCCCCAGCTCTCTGCTGGCCAAATTAGTCCTAAGCTACTAAAAACAATTGGCCAGAAAACATCCTCTCAAATTGGTTCTGTGCAAATCAGGCTGATGATTTCCCCAAAACTCTGCAACAAAGTGCTCTGTCCACTGAGCCTGGAGGGAAGCAGACACCAGCCTGTCTGATTCATGGCTCGACTCAGGGAACATTTAGTGGAGCTTAATTTCCAGATGGGTATTTCTACTCATTAATTAACAAGATGAAGCCATAATTCATTGATGGAAACTCGAACACTTTGTTTTTATCTTAATCTGTTCCAAAGAGTTGTTTAAGTTATTCAGAAAATATAGCCAGGACAGGTTCGGAAGTAGCTGAGCTTGCAGGATTTAAAGATGTTGAAAATAGCAAAACAAAGGCAAAATGTTTACAAGTTCAGCACAGAATAAACCAGAAATGTGACAGATAAAAGCTCTCAGAAAAGATGAAGCAGCAAAACGAGTAATTTCACAGAATCAGAGAATTGTCAAGGTTGGAAAAGACCTCTGAGATCATCAAATCCATCCAGGGCAAAACCAAACCAGATGAGGACAGGGAAATACAACTTCACCACTTTAAAAAGACAAGAAATGAAGAGAAATAGAAGGCTGAAACATTCAATGAGGTCTTAAAGAAAACTGCAAGCAGCCTGACTCTAATTAACTCTGATGAGCTTAAAAATGCAGGGCAGAACTGGGAACGAAGAGGTTATTTAAATAGTTTTCCATGTATTCAGATCTTTTGACCTGATGCAAATCACCCTGGCCTACCTGAATTCCTGGAGGGAAGCGATGAGCAACTAAAAATTATCTTTAAAGGACACCCGGAGTAGAGGAAAAGTTCTATAGAGGTGTAGAAGTAAAACTTTAGGGAAGACAGGGGGAAAGGCAGGAGCAAGAGGTCGAGAAAATCAGCATTACTGACTCGGATTTGTCCCTTTGGAGCCTGAAATGCAGAATTAAAGCTGAAAAACAGACGGGTGGGAGATGCAGTGACAAAAGAGTAAAACCTTCCCACTGTGATGATGACAGCAAAAAGTACAACTACAAATGGGAAACACCTGGCCAAGCAAGGCCAGAAGGAGGAAAAGCCAAAGGATTTTCCCAAACCAAGCAGCCCTCACTCAGTGATGATGCAGAGGATCCAAGTTCCCTCCTGGATGCGTGAACAGGGGTGTGTGCAAGGTCATCCCTCGGGGACGTGGCAGCCTCGGAGGCCACGGCTTCAGGTTCAACACCTGAAGATGAATTGTGGGCAACCAAGAGAGAAACCTCAGAGAGAAGATTTGTTAAAATGAGGCAGAGAGACTGCAGAACTCAGTGTTGCCAGCATCAGCCTGTTCTCCATTGAGGGAAGACAACAGAGCGGCCCAGAGATGTTTTCAGGATGAGCAGTTTTCTGCTAACGCTGCGAGTCTGGGATCACTCGACCAACTTCTGTCTCCTTTGCTCATAAATCTTCTGGACAGCACCTCACTGCACAACAGCAATCAGGGGCTCCTGAGCAGGCAGGAAATTTACTCACAGGTGGGGAGGCCCTGGCACAGGGTGCCCAGAGCAGCTGTGGCTGCCCCTGGATCCCTGGCAGTGCCCAAGGCCTGGTTGGACATTGGGGCTTGGAGCAGCCTGGGATAGTGGGAGGTGTCCTTGCCCACGGCAGGGAGTGGAAGCATGTGAGCTTTAAGGCCCCAGATCATGCTCCTTGCCCCTAAGGAAGGCTGCCCAGTGCTCCACAAGCCAGCACAAGCCTCATCCCTTGTCAGCAGGCTGTTTACAGAGAGCCCCAGGCTGTAGCACACGAGAGTCCTGGCAGTGTCCAGCAGTTCTGTGCTGTCTCCATTACACGTGTCAGCCCACAGCAATTCCATGGATCTCTTCCAGGCACAGGAACGTGGGGTGTTTTTTCCCCCTGCTATCAGTATCCACAGCCACACTATAAAAAGCACCTTGCATTTTGTACCCGAGCTGGGCTGGGGGGGACAGTGTGCACACAGGATTTCTCTGCGTTACTTCCTGGCAGGATGTGGGGAGGGTCCGTGGGTGGCTCTGCTCGAACGTTTGGCTGAATTTGAAAACCAGATCATGCACTACCCTTGGAGCCTCGGGACGCCAGGCAGCTAAAACAGGCTGGCTGAGGAATTAAAAAGCCTCCACCCCTGACCGTTAAGCAGAGGCCACTGGAACATCCTGACTTGCATATCAAGCGTGTGTGACAAGTTACAATATTAGCAATGAGAACGCTAATTATCATGGGCGCGTTATTTATTTGTCTGCTCACTCGAAATTTACGGAGGGGGGGAGGAAAAAAAAATCCTTCAACATTTACAAGAAAGCAATTAGGGCAGCAAATGGATTATTTCTCTTTAAACCTATGAGAAAATGCTCAGTGCATATTTCCTCTCTAATTTGTCTGCACTCAAGGAGCTATTTTTGGAAGTCTCCCTAGACTGTATTGTAGCACCACATGTACTGTAATGGCATTTTAATTAGCCCAGAGAGCTGGAAGATGCACTCTGCATCCGAAAGAGAAGCAGCCTAACAAAATGAGAGCATCCTTCTCTTCCCTTCTCGGAGATTTACAGCAGCTATCAAGCCCAAATGCCAATTATGGCTTCGACTGGAACCGACTGCGACTGCCGTAAAAACCCAGCGCGCCGCCCCGGCCCGTGGAACTCCATGCAAACAAACCCAGGATTTAAGCACTATTTACTCATCCTTTAAAGGTGGATGGTAAAAATAAAAACGCTGCAGCCACGCACGGGCAGAACAGCAGGAGGGGAGACAAGTGAAAAAGAGATGGATCTGTTAGAGTTACCCATTCAGAGGAAAGTTAATCCAATCCTGCTCATACGGGGTTGTTTTGGGGAATTTTTTTAATTATTAGGATTACCACAAATACAGCTAATATTGAAGTGAGCCACCTTGCCTTGCCAGGGAGTGACACCATGCATCCCCATCACCAGGATGGTCTGGTGTATATATATATATTTAATTTGCCTTCATTCCGACTCCTTGCTGTGGATGCAGTAGAAAGTAGGTCAGGCTGGTGGCTTCCTCAGTTCTGGAAGAGGCTGGCACACCTGGAACAGCAGCCCTCCCTCAAGCCCTTGACAATCCTGACTGCTCCAGAGACATTCCAGAGTCCAGATATCCAGATATCAGTTCCACTGAAGCCAGGAGCCCACCCCAGCGCTCAACACCTCACTAGAGAGAACCAGGATGGGGTTCAAGCTTTCTTTTCCATTAGAATCCACACAAATACCTCACAAGAATCTGAAGGTACTCAGGTTTAACATCTACAAGAGCTTGGTACTGCTCTCCCACCCTGGACCTTGTAAAGATAAATCCAGCAGGTCACAGTTTGGTTAACACCAAGGTAAAAGCATAAAAGGAAAAATAAAAAAGTTCAAGGCCGGGTTGGATGGAGCTCTGAGCAACCTGATCTAGTGACTGGCACACCTGGCCATGGCAGGGGTTTGGAAAGGGATGGTCTTTGAGGTCCCTTCCAACCCAAACCCTCCTGGGATTCTAATGCTCAGCAGCTGCTAACACATAAAGCAACATTTAATTTATTACTAGGAAGTTATCCTAGAAGCCAAAATACCTAAGGAGCATTTAAACAGGAAGCTGTGGTCCTCAAGGTGTTGACAGGCTGATACCCAAATGACAAGACACCACTCTGCAAATGCCAGCCCCTGGAAGCATTGTGTTCCACTTGCCATGCCATTATTTTCCGTAATTCTCTGCAGTGGGAGGATAAAGCAACTCCTACCAAATATGACAATCTCCAGCCTCCTCAGCAGACTCCGATGACTTCATCCGCACAGAACTGAGGAGATGTGTCACTTCGGAAAGCCGCGGGAATAAAATAATCCCGCACGCGTAAATGCGAGCGAGCAGAGGTTCGGGGTAACCCATCCACTCCGCCAGGGAGGTTAACGCTCACTGGTGCCATTACAGCCAGGAGGAGCTGCCCATTCCAGGAGATTCGATTCCTTCCCCTTTGGGCAAGGAAAAGCCAGAACCCCACACAGGCAGCCTTCCCACTGCCCTCCAACAAAGAATGCAGGGAAGGAAAATTTAAATACGCTAAAGCAACAGAACGCACACTACATTTCTGATGTCTGTTTTTCCTTCCAAGTGAAAAAAACTCACGTATTTAATGCTGGTTTTCATTCCATTTTTCTATAACTGGTTTCAAAATCAGCTCATTTGGTCCACAGGAAATTAATTATGGAAAGCCAGGTAAAATTAGGGCTAAGCTTGAGCACACACCTGAAGTAACAACACCCTGATCACCTGTGGCACCCTGGGCACTGAGGATGGCTCAGGAGAGACAGAAACCCAAGGAATCCTCCTGCTCCCATCCAACACCCCACACCCACCTGGCAGACACAGCCTCCCACAAAGGTGTATGGGCCCATGGAGCAGCGGTGTCCTGACCATTCCCAAAGGAGCTCTGACCCTGCGGCAGGAGCCGGAGTCCAGTCCCTGGGCGCTCTGCTCCCGGCCAGTCTCAGCCCGTTCGGCCTCTCCAGTGTCAGGAAAGGCTGAGCTCTGATTTCCCCTCGCAGGCACCGCCCACAGAGTGACATTCCCAGGCACGGGGCTGTGTCCCAGACCCGGCTCTATTTCGGGCTGAGCCGTGTCCCGCAGTCTCTCTCCTGTGGACAATGCCAGAAGGCCTCTGCTGGTGGCCATCCCACACCTCCTCCTGCCCAGAGCAAAGCAAACCCCAACACACAGCTCAGGGCTTCCACTGCCACCATTCCCAGTGTCCCCAGGGCGCTGGGAGACTCAGGGTGGGATCTCCAGGACCCACCATGTCCTGATGTTACATCAGTCCCAGGCGAGATGCTGCCTGCAGGATCAGCCAGGCACTCCGCACAGCACTTCCCCGTTATCCCAGCCTTAGCCCATAGAGAGCCAACCAGGATCAACACCAGGCAGCAAGAAAAACATCCCTGTCAACCCGTTCCTGACACAATTTCCTTATCACAAGGCTGGAGCCCCTCTGCTTTGGGGCCAGGCTGGGGGAGCTGGGGAAGAGAAGGCTCCAAGGAGACCTCAGAGCCACTTCCAGGGCCTAAAGGGGCTCCAGGAGAGCTGGAGAGGCACTGGGGACAAGGCATGGAGGGACAGGACACAGGGAATGGCTTCCCAGTGCCAGAGGGCAGGGATAGATGGGATATTGGGAAGGAATTGTTCCCTGGGAGGGTGGGGAGGCCCTGGCACAGGGTGCCCAGAGAAGCTGGGGCTGCCCCTGGATCCCTGGCAGTGTCCAAGGCGAGGCTGGACACTGGGGCTTGGAGCAGCCTGGGACGGTGGAAGGTGTCCCTGCCTGTGGCAGGGGTGGAATGGAATGAGCTTTGAGGTCCCTTCCAGCCCAAACCACCCTGGGATTCTGTGATTCCGTAATACCTGCTGTTACCCACCAGCTTTACATTGCCTGGATACATCATCTTCATGTCAATTATGTACAGATTTCTAAAATTTGGACTTCAGATATTTTTAAATCCCAGATAAAAAAAACGAGACTCCCATTTCGAAGCATCTAAAAGTAGATTCCACTTTCACAGACTTGGTGGAACAGCAATTTCCCCACTTGCGACGAAGGAGCCGAGACTCCGCTGTTCACGACTATAAATATATTCATAGATATTTTCCCTGGCACAAAGCACTTCAGTTTTAAAGGCAAGAGATTCATCAACTCTTCTGGAGAGCTTCATCCTTTTGCTGCTTTGATTCTGTCAGTGAGCACACGCTCCTGGCAGGAGTGGAGGAGGGCACAATCTGCCACCATCTGCAGGGTGCAATCCATCTGAAAAGGTGACTGTCCTCAAGAAATTAGCATAGTCCAAGCCTTTAACTTCACTCTGGAATATTATGTTCAACCAACAGGCTCTTTCCAGAGCCATTCTGCAAAATGTTCCTGCTCTCTGCATGGTGCTGGGTTAGGGTTTTTTTAAGTTTTAATGCAGCCTTTTAACAAAAGTGGATCAAATTTTCCATCCTTTCTGGAAGGCGAATGGGGTAAAGGCAGGATTCCACCCTCCCAGTTAAATGTTTCTCCGGGAGATCAGCGTTATCGAAGCGAGGTGTTTAATCTGCTGAGACAGGTCCCGTGCACTTGAGCCCAGTGAAAAAAGCCAACTCCCCGGGACTCCCTGGGCGCTCAGCGGGAGGGGTGCTGCTGGCACCCGGCCATTCCCCAATCACCCACTGTTCACAACACACGAATCCCCATCGCAGAGCCACAGATCCACAGACACGGTGCCCCCTTTGATCCAGACTAATATTCCAGCAGGTTTTTCCAAAACTGATTGCTGATACAAGAACGAAGCGGGGGGGCGGGGGGAGCACCTTGAAATTATCTGCAATTGTCAGCAGCGGGAGAGAGGAGAAGCACATCTTCGAGGCAGGAGAGAAGGTTCAATAACCTGCTTAATTTTCCCTTCTCTCCGGATGAATAAACTGTCAGGAAGAAATCCAGCTGAAAGATAGCCTGGCTCTTCCACAGCTCCAAACGAGGCTCCAGCTCCTGCCCACGCGCTCACAGGACACGATGTTCAAGCTAACGAGATGCCACGGGAAGAAGAGGCTTCCCTCCTTCCGAGAGGGAACAAACTGTCTGTGATGGGAAGCAAAGAGCATGTATTGACTTCCAGCCCCGTGGCTGGCTAGCACACGTGCTAAGTGAGACTGATACACACAAGTGATGACTCTGGGCAGGGTCAGGATGGGTATCAGGGAAAGGCTCTTCCCCCAGAGGGTGCTGGGCACTGCCCAGGCTCCCCAGGGAATGGGCACGGCCCCGAGGCTGCCAGAGCTCCAGGAGCGTTTGGACACCGCTCCCAGGGATGCACAGGGTGGGATTGGTGGGGGATCTGTGCAGGGCCAGCAGCAGGACCTCGTGATCTTTGTGGGTCCCTTCCAGCTCTGGAGATTCCATGATTCTATGAGCTATTTCCAATGCAGGCTGCATCCAAAGGTTCCAATCCTTTCCAGTGCAGGAAAGGGAAGCGAGGACACTTACTCAGCAACCCATTACACTCACACTAACCCAGGAAAAATTCCTGGATGCAGCAGAGGGCAGGGAGAACAGAGGCAAAGGAAACTGAGGCTTGGAGCCCTCCCTGGACACTGCTGGCAACGGGAACCATCCAGAGTAAGCAGATGCCTTCTGGCCTTAGAAGCTCCCTGAGCACATGGCAGAATTGGAAAGACCAGAGGGAAAAAAAGGGGGAGTTTTTCATTCAGGAAAATAAATACGGAGACACGGAAACAGATCAGGCCTTGGGTTTGATGGAGCTGTGGGTCCCAGGTGGCTGTCAGGCTCCAAAGGCTCCCAGCCCCAACCTTTCCCAGTGCCCCATCATCCTTTCTGCCACACTCACCATCTCTCAGGGTGGAAAACTCATCCCCACATGCAATACCACGCCCAAGCCTGTAACAGCAGAAAATCTGTGGTTCACCAGGGAAAAATCCTTTTGGTCTAACATTTCAAGGATCACGGACCAGCTGACCGTGCTTACGAGCAGCCTGAACTGCGAGTCACCCTACGCCTGCTGAAGACGACAAGGACGCGTTTGAGTGCCACCCTCACTCTCAGACAGGGAGGAAGACAAGTTTTCTCCTTGCTTTGCTCAGATTTCAAGCAGGCGCACATAAAAATTGAGTAAGTTTGTGTACAAAGTTTGGACCAAAAATTACCGGCACCCAGAAATCCAAATCCTGTCCCAACATGCTAATTCAGGGTGCTCAAAACAAAACTGGAGATAGTGCTTGGTCAAAACCAAAATCATCAGTTCAACAATCCTGGAAGCACACAAACAAACAGCAATTAAACCAATCATGCAATTAAAACCAGTCATGCCCATATTCCAAACTTCAACACTGGCTCTCCACCTTCAAAAGAAACAAACCCCCCAAAAATGCCAAGTACCAAAGGTCGCTTTTAACTAAAGATACAAACATGGAGACATTCATCAAAAGACTGTTTTGCTCTAAAACATTCAAACTAAGTATTTCTGTGGGAATTACTGCCCTTAAATTAGAGCCATGAAGAAGTTGGACACTTTCTACAGAGAACTCGGGATGGAGACCACCAAATCCCAACCCAAAGGACAGCTCCCAGGACCTGTCCTCGGCACCTGCTCTGTTTCATCCTGATGATGGAAAGCAGCAGAAAGCTCCAACAGAGGAAAATCTCACCACTGCCACCAGAAAGGCACAATCCACAACTCCCTCGAGCTCAAAAATCCCCTTTATTCGGGCTCTATGGCACATAAGGGGTTACCACAAGCTGAAATGCTCGTGCAATGCATAATGGGTTTTCCTTGCCACAATGGATCATTATTCCATGGCGATCTAATATAGTAATAGCAGATAATACCAGTAATGTGGATTTGCTTTAGTAAAAGCATTTGAAATTGCATTAAACACAGTAACACGAGAATGGCACATTTTGAAACGGATATTTCTAATTCCTGGTGTGTGGAGGAGCCACTCCTGTTTCCAAGCCAAGGAGAAGCAAGTCCGTCTTACCACGAGGCCGATCCAAAATCACGGAATCGCAGAAAAGGCTGGAAGGGTCCTCCAAGATCATCGAGTCCAAGCACCAACTCAGCACCACTGCTAAACCTCGGCCCCACGTGCTGCATCCCACGTGCCTTTTGAACTCTTCCAGGGATGGTGCCCTGGGCATGATGCCTTCACTTCAGGGAAGACATTTTCCCCAATATCCACCCTGAGCCTCCCCTGGCCCAGCCTGAGGCCGTTCCCTTTCCTCCTGTCCCTGTTCCCTGGGAGCAGAGCCCGACCCCCCCCGGCTGCCCCCTCCTGTCAGGGAGTTGTGCAGAGCCACAAGGTCCCCCCCGAGCCTCCTTTTCTCCAGGCTGAGCCCCTTTCCCAGCTCCCTCAGCCGCTCCTGGGGCTCCAGCCCCTTCCCAGCTCTGTTCCCTTCCCTGGACACGCTCCAGCCCCTCTGTGTCCCTCTTTTTGTGAGGCACCAAAACTGAACCCACTGGATCCACAGTGCAGCCTCAACGCTGGACTTTGTGTATGTTCAGAATAACGTGAAAAGAGGAGAAAAAAAATTAAAAAGCATTTTTATGAGTATTATTGCCTATTCCTTTAGTGCACAGAACTTTTATCCACAAGGTGCAGCCTTCACAGGGGGCTGAACAGCACCAAACACCTCATGGGCTGCACTTCGATAATGCCACGGCTGCCCAGATTGCTCCGGGTCTGTCTGGAGACAGCCTTCACAGGGAATCAGGAATCTCAGGAGCTGCAACACCTAGGGGACCTCTGAGTCCCTGAGGATCTCCCTGAGTGAACAATCAGCATGATGAAATACTTTTTGTTTGTTACAAAAGGAAACACATGTTCTAAAAAGTACTGGGCAGAGGTCTGCACATGGAATTGTGAGTAGGTGGTTTGGGTTGGGAGAGACCTTCAAGCTCATCCCATCCTACCCCTGCCATGGGCATGGACACCTTCCACTGTCCCAGGCTGCTCCAAGCCCCAGTGTCCAGCCTGGCCTTGGGCACTGCCAGGGATCCAGGGGCAGCCACAGCTGCTCTGGGCACCCTGTGCCAGGGCCTCCCCACCCTCCCAGGGAACAATTCCTTCCCAATATCCCATCTATCCCTGCCCTCTGGCAGTGGGAAGCCATTCCCTGTGTCCTGTCCCTCCATGCCTTGTCCCCAGTCCCTCTCCAGCTCTCCTGGAGCCCCTTTAGGCCCTGGAAGTGGCTCTGAGGTCTTTCCTGGATTGTTCTCTCCTCCAGGTGAGCACCTCCAGCTCTCCCAGCCTGTGCCCAGAGCAGAGGGGCTCCAGCCCTTGGAGCATTTGACAACCCCATACCCCAACACGAGCAGGGAATTAAACCCCACAGGTAAACACAGCGAAGGCCCAGAGTTCCAGGCAGCACCCTCAGCCCACCTGTACCACCAGCAGTGCCAAGAAGTGCCACTGTTCTTGGTAAGCAAAAAAATAAATGGGAAAAAAAGGAAAAGGCCTTGATTTTTCATTTTAACTCATCTCTGTGTCGTTATGTTGGGTTTTGCTTCGTCACTGCAAATAGAAAAGTGTAAATTAAGACACTTGGGTTTACTACTTAAGTTACTCCTTAAGGCACCATTTACTCAGAAACTGCCAGACAAAAAGGGGATGATTTCAGGTTTTGTTTTCTTGTTGTTTTTGTGGGTTTTTTCTTAATCTGGAGTTATTTCTCTCCCATTTCTCGCCTTAAAGCCATGCCTCCCACCGCCTTCTGTGTGCCCTGACCAAAATCCAGCAGGCACCTCCCAGAAATACATCAGAACTCCTTTAGAGCCTCTGCAGCCAAGAGGTCCCTGCTTATCATGGAAGGCAAAAAACATTGCAAACAAGATGATCAGCAAATGGGGGAGTGGGCCCCACATAATAAATCAGCATGTGCTGGGCCCGGAGGAGACTCAGTTTCCCATTCCCTAGAACCAGTGCACACTGAGAGCCTGAACGTATCCCTCCTGGATGCTATTTAAAATAAGAAACCACAGTGACTACAAATTTGCTAAACAGCAAATACCTCCATCAGTTTTGGCTGCACCTCCAGTGTTTTACAGCAACAGCTACTTCTGGGTTGCTTCCTCCAGCCACTGATGGAGGATCCATCGCTGTCCATGGAATCACACACACAGTGCTGCCTTTTGCTGGCCCTGCTGACATTCCCGTCCAACCAGCAGTGCCAATCGATGGCCTCCCCAAAAAAATCAATCCTGGCCCACATTTCAATCCCCCCCAGCGCCCAGCCAGCAGGAATTGTTCATCCTTTGTGCACCACAAGCAGAGCAGCAGCTGAGAACACTTGACATCTGTCAATCCGGACGAGACTCCCTCGGCGCTGGGTACGGTGCTCACTCCCGGCACTGGAAATGCGTCAAGGCAGAGCTGATCCTGGCATCACTGCAGGCCTGCACAGGGACTCATCCAAACCAAAGCCCTTCATAGAGCCACAGAACATCCTGAAAGGAGCCCACAGGGACCATCCACTCCAGCTCCTGGCCCTGCACAAACACCCCACCAACCCCACCCTGGGCATCCCTGGCAGCACTGTCCAAATGCTCCTGGAGCTCTGGCAGCCTCGGGGCCGTGCCCATTCCCTGGGGAGCCTGGGCAGTGCCCAGCACCCTCTGGGAGAAGAACCTTTGTCTGATATCCAGCCTCACACTGTTGTTTGATCCCTCTCTGCTGCATGTTAAGCCATCGAGTAATGCCAAGTAAATCCTCGCTGCTTTCCCTCAAACTCCTCCTCGATACCCAAGGCAAGTCCTTGGACAGGTTTTTCTGAACACATTGTTCTCGAGCCATGGTTTAAAATTCACTGCGGCCCTGCATCGCTGTCGTCCTGTACTCCTGTCTCTGGCATACACAAGGTTTGACCTTTTCAGATTTACATTTACAGCGTTCACAATCCTTGTGAGCTTTGCTACAGACAGGGAAAAAAAATGAATTGAGAGGAATTTCTGGAATGGTGATTGGACTGCTGTTTCCTACGGCAAAACACACACTGCTTCTATTCCAGCTTCCTAATACCCTGGTAAACAAGAGAAAATTGAATGACAAAGGAACCCTAACTAGCTGGAATCTTCTGAAAGATGGAAAACAGACTTCCAGGGCTGCCCACACAAGCAAAGAAGCTTCGGCAGTCACTGTTCAAGGGTAGCACAAACAATGCTCCAAATGAAGAATGCGGCAGGGAAAAAAAAATGCAGCCCAGCAGCTGGATTTCCAACTGAAGGAAGGAAAGCCAGGCACTTCCAAAAGTGTCCCACCTCGTACCCAGCCTCACGCTTCTCCCTTTCCTTTGTGCTGCAGATGCCGTGCTTGTTTTCCTGGTGTCCTCAATTTATGTGGATGCCTTCCACCCAGCTGTCTCAGCACCACACAGAGCCTCAGAGTGTTCCCAGGCTGTGGGAACCCCAGCCTGGAGCACATCTTCCTCTCCCATCCAGCCCCCAGAGAGAGGCAGGCACGCTTTTCCTAACACACCTATCACTCACAACACACGCACAAACCCCAAAGCTCTGGATTTTAACAAAGCTTGGAGTGACAGGACACAGGGAATCGCTTCCCACTGTCAGAGGGCAGGGATAGATGGGATTTTGGGCAGGAATTGTTCCCTGGGAGGGTGGGGAGGGCCTGGCAAAGGGTGCCCAGAGAAGCTGGGGCTGCCCCTGGATCCCTGGAAGTGTCCCAGGCCAGGCTGGACATTGGGACTTGGAGCAGCCTGGGATAGTGGAAGGTGGTGGAACAAGATGAATTTTAAGGTCCCTTCCAACCCAGACCATTCCATGATTCTGTGATTTTCCAGCACTCCCATCCTGTAAGGCCACATGAGAGCAGAAACGCTCTTGGATAAGGATGATCAGCTCTGGATAACCATGATCCTCCTCAGATACACAAATTCCTGGGCTTGGCTCGTGAAGGTACCACAAACTTTGGCTTCCCCAGCCCTAAATGCCCTTCAGTGCCACAAAACACCCATGCCCAATTAACCCTTTTGATGTGTCTCATTTTTTAACATGGAAAATAACAGGGACAAACAGGAAAGGCTAAGTTCAAAGAATGGCAGCATTCCCCAAGCCACTTTTCCAGACCCCCTACCCCAGGCCTGCCACCCTGCCAGTCACTGGTCTCCTGCCAAATCATGGAATCATTACAGCTGCAAAAGACCTCTAAGACCAAGCCCAACCATTCCCCCAGCAGTGCCAGCTCCACCACCAAACTGCGTCCCCAAGTGCCACATCCACACTCTCCAACAACCTCAAAACAAATTCATCTGCCGTTTATAACAAATGGGTGAGACCCAAAATGTTTTATGTTTAATCACCTGTTGGTATTTCCAGCACAAGACACCGATGTGCTTGTACAACACAGTCACAGATCAGAAGCATCTGCCTCTGCTTTTAGCAGTTTCCTTCCTGGAACACTCCTGCTGTGCACACTCTATCCATCTTGCCCACCATCAGTAAAACCCATTGATCAGTGTCAGCTACCAAAACCCAGCAGAAAGGCAAAGAGAGGATGAGGAACTGAGAGCTGACTGCAAAGGAGGCAGCTCCCGGGGCAGAGGACATGGAATTGCTGCCAGAAGGGAGATGGGCAGCACGAACTCTAGGAAAGGTGAAAAGAAGTAGCAAAATAGGACACAGGTGGTTAAAACAACACCTTCCTAGTCCTGCTTGGGGCTAAGAGCTGGATTTCAGCATTGCTTGGGAAGCTCTGCCTGTGAAAGGGAGACTTCACAGTATCCATAAGCCAAAGAAGTGAGAGCCATCAGCAGAGCTTTGTCCCACCAGACAAGGGGTCACCCCGGGACCTGCTGGTCCTACACTCTCCTACCCTTCCAAAATGCAGGCAGCAGAGCAGGGCCTGGGGGTTTCTCTGGCAGTTTGGGATATGCTGTGCACATAGTTCTCTCAATCCCAGCACCATGTCCTGAAAAACACCGCAGGAAGCACAAGCTGCACCTTGAAGTCTTGAAAGGGTGGCTGATTTTTTCACCCCAAGAAATTAAAAACTGTAGTGCACCAAGAAGAGAACAAATTATCAACGGGCTGCCAGGTTATTTTACTCCTTCTTAAATCGTGATTATCAGCACCAATTCCATCATCTGGGGCTAAGTGGAGCTCCAAAGAGATGTGTGGGATCAGAGATTAGTTCAGACAGTTTGAATTATTCCCTCCACGCTTGGAAGGAAATGGAGAAGAGAGGGAGTTTGGGGTGGCTTTTTTGAGTATGTTTTGTGTCCTCCAGCCTGGTCTGTCCCGGATTCAGTTCACTTCCACTCAAACAAACCCCAACTGTTCACAGGTAGGATCAGCTTCACAGGACATGAAGCTGTGACCACACAGGCAGCTCCACGGCCACGAGTGCTGGAGACACCAGCCCTGCACTCTGCCCCAGCTAACGGGGGAAGGGCAAAGCCAAAAAGCACCAGGATGGGGGCACAGAAATGGGGGTTTCCAGAACAGGCCCCAAACCATGTCCCCGAGTGCCACATCCACACACCTTGTCACTTCCAGGCATGGTGACTCCAGCACTGCCCTGGGCAGCCTGGTCCAATGCCTGACCACCTCTTCAGGGAAGAAATTTCTCCAAGTATCCAATACCCTAAGCCTTCCCTGGCATAATTTGGGGTTGTTCCCTCTCCTCCTGTCCCTGTTCCCTGGGAGCAGAGCCCGACCCCCCCCAGCTGCCCCCTCCTGTCAGGGAGTTGTGCAGAGCCAGAAGGTCCCCCCTGAGCCTCCTTTTCTCCAGGCTGAGCCCCTTTCCCAGCTCCCTCAGCCACTCCTGGGGCTCCAGCCCCTTTCCCAGTTCCGTTCCCTTCCCTGGACATGCTCCAGCCCCTCCATGTCTTTCTTGTCACGAGGGGTTCAGAAGTGACCCCAGGACTCGAGGTGGCTCCCAGAGAGGGGGAGCTGAGCCAGCTCCCGCCTGGGGCAGCCCCTTAGGCCGAGTTCCCTGAACACACATCAAAAACCACGAACCAAACCCCCCGAGGCAAAGCTGTTTTCACTTCACGGACTCCATTAGAAACACAAGCTGGTGAGTTTTATTCCGCACACAAAATTGTCATCTGTCCTCAGAAGCAGATGCTCTGCGTAGAAACCACCACAAAGGACTCTGAAGGTGCAGTTTGGAAACACACAGATCCACGGGGCTCTTGTTTGCCCACGGTTTAGGGATCTCCCCTCTTAAGGAGGCACAGCACCAGTGTGGAGCTGGTGTTCCACCCCCTGCCCACCCCCCAGGGACACCTTCCACTGTCCCAGGCTGCTCCAAGCCCCAATGTCCAACCTGGCCTTGGACACTGCCAGGGATCCAGGGGCAGCCACAGCTTCTCTGGGCACCCTGTGCCAGGGCCTCCCCACCCTCCCAGGGAACAATTTCTCCCCACTATCTCATCAAAACCTGCTCTCCTCCAGCTTAAGGCAGATCCCCCATCACTCCATGGCTTTGTGAAAAGTCCCTCTCCAGCTTTCTTGTAATAATCCTTCCCTTCCCCATCTTGTTCCTGTATCTCATTTCTGCCTCTGTGATAACTTTTTGATGAAGTAAAACTGTGCCTGCAGACCAACAAGAGGATTAATTAATAAGAAAAAACCCCCCACACATAATAACTCTAATACAAATTATGACCCACATTTTAAAGTACCAGGGACAAGTCAATCAAAGCTAAGTTTGCATTTCCAAGGGACAGAGAGCCTTTGCACAACTTCTCAGAAATAAACCATTTGCATTTCAAGTCAAAGTCCCAGCTAGAAATTCTAGTCATACATACATTACCCAGAGTTCAAGGAGCAGTTGGGAAACATTCTCAGGGATGTGCACGGTGGGATTGTTGGGGTGCCTGTGGAGCTGGACTGGATGATCCTTGTGGCTCCCTCCAACTCAGGATATTCTGTGATGTTATGATTCAGTTTTTCTGTCTGTCCAATCTCTGGGAAGAGCAAGGAGCCAGGCTCCAGCCTGCAATCCAAGAGCACTCCAGCGGCTCCACTGCCGAAGGGTAAAAGGGTTCTTGAAGCATCTGCAGTTCTCAAATCAAAGGGAACGTCACTCACTAAACCAGCATCAAACAGGAGGCCCTGGCCTATGGATTCTGTGTTAATATTGACAGGCTGGAGCTCAGAAGTATCACTGAGAAGAGTGAAAGAATAAAGAAAAACCCAACATGAAGACTTTTTGTTGTGAAGAGCTCAAAAAAGTTGAGGAGCAAATCAAAGGCTGAGAAAATGAAAAAAGCAGAAACATCCCAAAAAAAACTTGTAAGTGTAGTCCTAGGTTCCAGAATGACAGCATCCCAGAGCATTTAACAATTTCCACTTAAGTCGAGCTAATAGAAAGATTGAACTTTAATTTCCACTGAATTATTGCCAAAAGCTTTCCTTCAGTTGAGGATGGAAAAAGCATTCTCCTCTCCTGCTTTTTCAGCTTGTTCAGGATACACAGCGAGAAAAGGAGATTTGCACAAGGGCACGGGGTGACAGGACAACAGGAATGGCCTTAAGCTGGAGGAGGGCAGGGTTAGATGGGATTTTGGGAAGGAATTCCTGACTGTGAGGGTGGCAAGGCCCTGGCACAGGGTGCCCAGAGAAGCTGTGGCTGCCCCTGGATCCCTGGAAGTGTCCCAGGACAGTTTGGACGGGGCTTGGAGCAGCCTGGGATACTGGAAGGTGTCCTTGCCTTTCTGTGACAGGCTGCCCTTTTCCTCACTCCTGAGTCTTAACTGCAGCCATCCCCAATTTCCAAATGCAGTTGTTCACAAATCAAAGGTCAGCAGGGGCTCAAAACAATCCCGTCCCTGCAACTGTGACCACTGAGCTTTACAGCTCCGGTAACTCTGGGCAGGGGAGCAGCAGCATCAGTCTGGGCAGGTCCCCAGCTCCTCTCTGGCTTTAGGCTGTATTCCTGAGGTCTGGGTAGCCTGGAAAAGCAGGGTTAGGTGGCCAAGGATCCATGAAAGCACCGGGGGATTAAGCAGCCACTTGTCCTGCACGACAAGGTGAGTCAGAAGATGCTAGAAATCCACTTGGGTGCTTCATTAAGCAATTAGAACTTGTTAAATGACCCACAAAGCAGAGCAGAACTTCTGCCCTAGGGATCCACCTGACTCCAGAGGACTCCTCTGTCCTGTCTCCCATCCCAGCCAGGCTGGGGAAGGGCAGCACCCTGAGGGGCTCCTAAGCACCGAGGTGGGAGTAACATCGCAGCTTGCAAAGAGCTTCTTTTGCCTCGCACAAAAGCCCTGTGTGCCGGCGGTTGCGGGTGACAAAACACAACGACAGAGCAGGTCCCTTCTTTAAGTTGTCCTCCTTAAGCAAATGAAAACAAGATGCTATCTCTTAAAAGCCTCAAGAAAGGGCAGGTGCAGTTTCTAAACACAGAGCCCCCCCAAACACCTCCTCTGACACACCTGTAAACAGGGACAAGGGATCAGTACAAGATTCCAAATAGAGAAAAGATGTTTTTGATAGAATCATAAAATCAAGAACAGCCCTCTGTGATCATCAGATCCAACCGTTCCCTCAGCATTGCCAAGGCCACCACTAAATCATGTCCCCAGGTGCCACATCCCCATGTCTTTTAAATCTCTCCAGGGATGGGCACTCCACCACTGCCCTGTGGACAGCCTGTGCCAGGGACTGACCACCCTTTCCATGAAGAAATTTTCCCTAATATCCAACCTAAACCTACCCCATGCAACTTGAGTCTAAGAGGAGCCCATCTGCGCGAGAGCCCGGGAGTAACTGCTGGAACAACTCAAATAAAGATAGCTGTGTGAGGAATAAAAGCCAGCTGGGCACACGAGGGTTCTCTGCAGCGTTCAGGAAGGTTGTTTGCTCTCCAAGTTTTTTTGGGTCTGCCATGAATTCCCTGCATCCTGTAAACAGGTGATGCAATGAACTGACACAATGGAAAAGGTTCTTCCCCCTGAGGGTGGTGGGGCACTGGAAGAGGCTCCCCAGGGAATGGGTACGGCCCCAAACCTGGCAGAGCTCAGGGAGAGTTCGCTCAGTGCTCCCAGGGATGCACGGGGTAGGATTGTTGGGGTGTCCTGGGCAGACACAGGGGTTGGACTGGATGATCTCTGTGGATCCCTTCCAACTCAGGATACTCTATGAAAACAGCTCCCTCCCAGCTAGTCTGCCTCTGAGGAGTAAAACCAGCTGGGAACAAGATCCCCAAGTGGGGAGAAGGAGGCAGGCAGGCCTGTGAGCGTTCATTTCCACGGGGAAACTCTGAGGTTGTCCAAAACCCGCCAAAATTAACCATCGGAGAGTCCAGAGCAGGAAAAGATGGGTAGAGGGGAAAAACCCTGCATGCTCTCTAGTGTTTTATCAACATTTATTGATTTGTTTTAAAAGCTGGGTGGAACACAGGGAATTAATAGACCACCATATGCCCACGTGCTGCATCTGCTACAGCAATTTATTCTTATAGTTCTTTTATTACCTTCTTTGGGAACTGAATGGGAGAAGGATCAGCATCCTGACACTTGGAAATTAGCTCGTTTTCATGACTGTCAGCAGGAAAGCAGGAATTAATCCTCTCATTTCAGCCTGAAAAATAGTGAGAGCAAGCCCAACGAAGAAAATAAAAATAAAAATTGTTTCTGTGTTTGTCAGAGGGGGGGAAAAGTGCTTGGAAGAGCAGTGGCCTTATTATGCTGGCAAGGCTACAGCCCATGAGATCAATGTTTTGATGAGCACAAGGACTTGTGCCAGAGGGGGAGGGGAAGAAGGAGAGGAGACTTCAATGGGCTGAAAGCATGGAGAGAAGAAGAGGCAGGGAAGTGGTTTGGGAATGAACTAGGTCAGGGGTGTGTTTAGGACATGGGAGAGCAGGGAATGCCTGGACAGGGACATGGGAGTGGGATGGGACCTCAGCCACCAGCCCTGAAGGCTGGGAGGAAAGATGAGAGGAGGGAATGTGGTGGCTCTCACCTACAAGTGAAAGGAGAGTTCTTAGAGGAGGAAAGGAAAGGAGAAGGATTTACAGTGGATTTTGCACACAACAAGAGAAGCACCAAGGTAGCCCTCACCAGGAGGGCTCAAAGGGAACCCACAAAACCTCAGCCAGCTCCCAGGACTAGCTCTGTATCCAGCTTGGAGACCTCTCTAAGGTACCAAAGATTTGAAGTGAAGAGCAGATAAAACTCTTGTGGGGTTTGGCTGGTTTTTGGGTTTTTTTAGCACCTCTCCAAAAGCCTTCCAGCACAGCAGCAGCAGCATCAAGTCGTGTCCCACCCCAGGGCTGGGTTTGCTAACGGGATTTATTTCCGGGCTTGCAATCCCCCTCGAGGTGGGATCCACATTTCGGCACTGCCTTTGCCTGGCTCATCATCCCATGGCAGTCACAGTTTCTAGGTCAGAAAGAGGATTCTGCAACAATCACAGAATTTATTGAGTTGGAAGACACCCACAAGGATCACCCAGTCCGGTGCCTGGCCCTGCACAGGATAACCCCAAGAATCCCACCCTGTGCATCCCTGAGAGCATTGTCCAAACACTCCTGGAGAAATTTCAATTCGATTGAAATTCTTATGAAGAAAAAACAAGAAACTAAACCCCACGAATAATGAAATGCAAAGATAAACCTGCGTCCCTTCACACAAGACCACTCATCCCAGCAACTTCGGGCAGAAACCCTGTGCTCCCACACCGAAACCTCACAGATCGGTCTCTCGAAGACAAGCCCAAATCTGTGCATTCCGAGACGAATTTATACACCCAGCATCCAGCGGGAGAGGGCTGGAAGGAAAAGAACCGCAACTTCCCACCTCTCCCTCAAAGCACAGGCTCTCCCCCCGGAGCTGGAGCCCGGGCTGCCGGACCCGGCTTGGAGAGGAGCCGCTGGAAGCGGCGCTCGCGCACCCGCCCGGGCCTGCTGTTCCAAACTGCGAACAAAGGCGCCCTTAAATGTGGTTTGATTGACGCAAAGCGAGAGCTGAGCGGCTGATTCATCGCTGTCAGAGCGCGGCACTCGCACAAAAGCGGCGAGGGGACAAACGCGCTGCTGTGCTCCGACAGCCGGCGCTGCGGCAGCGGGGCCGCGCTCAAACGCAGGCCCCTCGGGAGAGGGAGGGGTTATTCCCCCTCTTCCCCCCCTCCCAAGGGCAGTCTGGATTTTCCCAGGTTGTAATAAATCTCGGGACACAACTGTGTAATTAGCAGCTTGCTGCACCTCCCCACAGCTTGGCAGGGAAGATTAGTGTGTCAAATAAAGTATAGGCATAATCCCAGCGGAGCTGAGGGATAACCCATGGCCACACCCCACCGAATTCCTGCAGTTGTGTCCTGACCTTTCTGTGCCCAACCCCAGCCCACTCGCTCTCTCTCCACAGTAAAGACATCTTCCCTCCGATTTTCCTATCCCCTGAGCCCCTCAGGATCAGGGCCAGGCTGGTTTGGGGCTGGCACACAGACGTTTCCCCCCGTTTCACACGGGGGCCTTCGGAAAGAGCCCCAAACCGCGGCTCTCGTGCTGACCCTGAACTGGTCCCGCTTTCCGTGCACTTCAGGAAGCTCTGCACAGGGTACCCATGGATGTGGGTAAAGCTGGGATCACAGAATGGGTCAGGCTGGAAAGCGGGATCGTCCTGGAGCACCCTGCACAAGGATCCTTCCATGCTCTCTGTGCCTCTCAGTCCAGCTTACCGAAAAGATGTACAGATTCGAGAGAAACGGCACGGATCACAAACACCGAGTTCTAGCTGGAAAACAGCGGGAACTGGGGGAGGAGCTGCTGGGCCACAGGAGGGTCCCTGCCACCAGCAGCAGGCTGGTGCTGTGCTGCTGCAGCTTTCCCACCGCACACAAAGAGAGCAAACAAACTTCTACCATAATTAACTCATGAAAATGACACCATTATGTTCCTGCAAACAATTAGGAGACAAAAGAGAATGTGCAAAGATCCTGCCAACACCACAAAATAAATTGAAGACATTGTTTCATACTAATTTTCTCATAAACCATTTCAAGACAAACGTGACTGTAGGTAAGAAAATTCCAACAGGCATGACCCCTGAGGTCACTCTTCAATCCAAGGAGCACCTTGGGGTGGAAAAGTGGATTTCAGTGGATCAGGGCTGGAAAAGGGTGTCCAGATCTGCCGAGTGGCTTGCACCAAAGCTCTGCTCCTGAACCTTCAGCTCTGCTAGCATGGCAATCCATGCCAAAGCCTCTGGATCCTGAGCTGGCTTTGCTGGAACAAGCTCATGTTTGCACCTGAGCTTCCCAAAGAGCAGTCAAAAATTACTTCAACATCTCTGCACTGCTGCGGCTGGAGCAGCCCGAGGAGAAGCCATTCCAACAGCTCCAGCATATCAGAACTAACTCCTGAGGGTGAAAACAGAGACGGAAGGAGCAGAACACAAGGAGAGATTTCTCAGAAACACATTACCATGGAAGAGCAAAGTACACCGAGTTTAATCCCTCAGCACTGCAGTTGTCACTGCTCCTCAGGTTCTGGCTTAGTCATCGTTGAAAAAAAACCCAAACACGACTCAAAGACAAAACCCTCCTGAAATTTAGCAGTGCCCAGGCAGTCGTGGCAGGAGTTTTCCCCCCGGCATTGCTGCCCAGGAATCTGGCAGGATGTGCCTTCAGCTGTGCTCTCCAAACAACAGATCACTTCTTGTTCCGCCGGCCAAACGGGGAGAGGAAGGGATTCTGCAGGCAGGACCCTACAGGCAGCTGCCTGCAAGAGTCAACAGCTGGAAGCTGCGGCAAATTATTTTAAAAATAGAGAGGGCAGCAGGAGATCAACATGTGAAGATCAGGACAAGGTGACAGACAAGAGCAAATACTTTCATTTATAGGATAAATTTCTATAGCTCTCGGGGTTTGGGGCTTAGGAAACTGTCAGCGTGACTAACATCTTTAGGAAGTCCAGAAATGAAATCTTGCCTTGTTTTTGGCTTAATGCAGGAAATCAGCTTTAATGACAACCTACAGTTAGCTCTGGAGTAATTTTCTTTCTGCTTCATTGACATACATGACAAGACTTTATTAGCAGGGCTAAAATTAAAAACAAAACATTTTTCCCAGCTGCACAGAATGCTTAATGCACACACTGACACCTCAAGAAAAGAGACCAAAAAAATTATTTCAAAGCAATTCCATCACCTTTTTGTATTTCAGCTTTTCCTGGTATTTTACAATCAGGAGTTTTGCACTTTGCACAACCACAACCACAGACTTTTCATTGTCAAGAATAACCACTGTCCAACTTGTTTCCATGGAATCCCAGAATGGTTTGGGCTGGAAGGGACCTTCAAGCTCATCTTGTTCCATGGGCAGGGACACCTTCCACTATCCCAGGTTGCTCCAAGCCCCTGTGTCCAACGTGGCCTTGGACACTGCCAGGGATCCAGGGGCAGCCACAGCTTCTCTGGGCACCCTGTGCCAGGGCCTCCCCACCATCAGTGTAAAAAACCCTTCTTTTTTGTATCTGATCCAAATCAATCCTCTTTTAGCTTAAATCCCTTACCCATTGTCCTATCAATATTTTACATATCCTGTATTCTTCAACTCTGTTCAGCCTTGTGAGGTAAGCATTCAAAAACTTCAAATTCATGAGGAATCACCTCATATTACACTCTGTTAAAAAAGAATCAAGTCATTTAAAAAGAATTTTTAAAAAGCAAAGGTTTTAAAAGTTAAATGGTTTTAGGCCACTGAGCTTGTTTGCCGTTTGGTACCCAATAATCCTTCCACAACTTTCCAAGTGGAAGCAGCAGCTCCCAAAGGTTTCATCCTGCCAGGCATCCCTTAAACCTGGTCCGGTTTTTAAAATCTTTCTGCGCACAATGTTCCCTAAAAAAATGTTCTTACAAGAATCTTTCATCTATTCAGATGCTTCTTCTAAGGATAGTGCTTGGGATTGTGTGAAATCCTAAAAATACTGAGCCAATTCAGGATCTGTGTTGCCCAACGGGATTGGGTGGTGAGGCACTGTCAGAGGCTTCCCAGGGAAACCGTGGCTGCCCCTGGATCCCTGGAAGTGTCCAAGGCCAGGCCGGATGGGATTTGGAGCAGCCTGGGACAGTGGAAGGTGTCCCTGCCCATGGCAGGGGTGGAATGGGATGAGCTTTAAGATCTCTTCCCACCCAACCCAGTCTGGGATTGCCATATCTGGTTTTTACCATCCTTGTCGTGTGGGTCATTTCCAATAATCCCATCTGCAGCAGAAGTATGGATTGGATTTTGCTTTCTTTTAGAAATTTTAAGCAGGAGCAATGGTTGAAAGGCTTCAGAAAAAAAAAGAAAAATAAAAAAACTCCTAAAAGATTTTTCTTGAGCTCCTCTGTCCAGCATTACAGAAGAGAAAGGAGAGGGAAGAGAGAAAGAGTACGGAACTATGATTGTGGAAAGAAAATTTGGTTTTGCTAAGCTGTCAGAGTGCTGCTGCAGAGCGAAGTTACCCAAGGAAGTGATCCTGCAGCACAGCAAACCCCTCCCAGGACTCCCCAGTCCAACTCCAGCTGAAACACTCACATAAAAACCTCCACTATGGTAAAAAACCCAAATCCTCAATTACAGGAGGTCAGCAAGAGCAGAGTCCTTGACGTGGCCAGCAGTGTCTTCCCCTGGCTCCTCCTGGAACTCCAGTCCAGGGCACGATCAAGGAACAGGACTTCACTGCCTGTGTAATGAGTGACCAGACCACGAGGGGAACACAGGGTGAAGCCATTAAAACCCAGGGATCACCACAAATGCCGTGGTTCAAGGCTGCAGTCTCGACTCTGCTCTGCTTTGTGTGGCTGGAACGCTCAGTACTGGTTTTTTTTGTTTTGTGCCTGCTCTGTCTGATTAAAAACATGTCAATCACCCAAATAAAGCAAATATTGCCACCACCGAGCGGGAACTGTCTGCAGAGCTGACCCCAACCCTGTTCCTGACACGTGGGGCTTTGACTGCGACTCAAAGCATCACCAACTCCAAATATTTACTGTAAAACTGCAGAGAATTTTCTAGATACATCAGGGATGTGATTCCTGAAGAGCTTTGGCTGACCAATCATTTACATCACTTGGGTACCAATCTGGCATTTAGGGGAAGGAGAGAGCTGAGGGTGTTCACCTGGAGGAGAGAACACTCCAGGGAGTCCTCAGAGCCCCTTCCAGTGCCCAAAGGGGCTCCAGGAGAGCTGGAGAGGGACTGGGGACAAGGCATGGAGGGACAGGACACAGGGAATGGCTTTAAGCTGAAGATTTAGGTGGGATATTGGGAAGGAATTGTTCCCTGGGAGGGCGGGGAGGCCCTGGCACAGGGTGCCCAGAGAAGCTGTGCCTGCCCCTGGATCCCTGGCAGTGTCCCAGGCCAGGCTGGACACTGGGGCTTGGAGCAGCCTGGGATAGGGGAAGGTGTCCCTGCCTGTGGCAGGGGGTGGGAATGGGATGGGCTTTAATGTCCCTTCCCACCCAGGCTATTCCCTAATTCCCTGAAATTCAGTATGGCAGAGATCCAGGTACGGAAGGGGCACATTCCCAAAAAACTCCCCGAGGAGCAGGGAGACTCTCAGCGCCTGCTTTGCCCACGGTGGGAATCTCTGCCCGTTTGCTGAGCAGTTTTGCCCCCCAGGAGAACCCAAAGGGCCGGGAGCTGGCCCTGGGAAGAGGCTCTGGAGCTATTTATAGCAGCTCAAGGTGCGCCCGCCGCCGCTGCTGCAGACGGGGAGCAGCTTGTTTTCCCAGGAATTGATCTGCACGGGCGGATTATATAAACAGTTGTTTCTCGCTCATTTCCACACCGCCGGCATCTCCCGGGGTAAAAACGTGCCTGTCAATACAGCAGCTGCTCGCAGGCAGCGGAGCTGGCAGCAGCTGCGGCGCCTTGAGCTGGGAATTCTAGGTGAGCTCGGGAAAGATGTTCCAAAAATACAGCTGCGAAGCCGTCACGTGCAGCTGGATGCAGGCAGAGGAGAGCCATCATCTCCTTCCACGCTATTCTGCTGCTGTTTAAAAAACCCTAAAGCCAATTTTCCCCGTTTCACTCACCATAAATCCTCGTTTAAGCCTATGTGCACGAGTCCTTTGGACGATTTCGATGGGAAGCTCCGTATCCAGCTTCTGTTTTGGGGGAAGCCAGTCCAATTTCTTTGAAGGCTATTCCTTCTACTTCAGTAGTTATTTGCTCCTGCCCCACAGCATTCTCCAATGATTCTATCAGAGCAAATAAAGGCTGGGGAGCTGCTATAAACAGGGAGAGAAGCAATAACCACACGTGTGAGCACTTTGCTTTATCTGGCATCATCCAGGGCACACCTCATCTCTTTCAGGTTAATCAGATTTTCAGAGCAGGACCCAAAAGCTGCAGTTTAACTCCACGGTATGAGGAATGTTCCCTGCACAGAGATTCCTTATCGCTTTTCCATTTTAAAATTTAATGACAAACTGGAGGGGAGAGCCAAGGCTGCAGCCTGGTTACTGTACACTCAGAGCTCGGGGCCCTGAAACTCGCTTTCATCTACAGCAGAAGCCACTGGAAAAGAGGGGAAAAACCACCAGCAAGCCTTTGTTTTCCCCTCAGTGATGTGCCCAGGTTAATTCTGCTGGCTGTGCATTGCAAAACCGGCACTCACCTAAAGGGCTGCCAGGCTGTTGAGCAACGCGCTCCGACCTCTGTCGCAACTGCAGTTCATACTGAGCATTGCTGGAGAAAATCCACCTCCTCCAGCTGAGGCAGCAGTGTATCACATTAGGGATCCCAACGTTGCACCTGAGCAGCTGCTTTAAAACCCAGAGGAGCTCAGCCAACACTCAAACAGCGGGCCCACCCCAACAGAAATCCCTGAATATCCATTACTACACCCTCCGAGCCCAGAAAAGCCTTCCCAAAGAGTCATAAACCCCTCAACCTCCAGGCTAACAGACCCCACACATGTTCTGCTGCAGCCTCAGCAGGTGAGAAGGCATTTCCCTCCTCGTATCTTAACAAGAAGTGCCCTTTTTTCATTCCTTTAGACACAAAAAAGGCAAGCTCAAGTCAGCCCTGGCCGAAGGAATGCAAAATATTGTGTTTAACCTGTGCTGTCCCTCTCCGGGGATGGAGGCGATGATGGAATCACAGAATGGTGTGGGCTGGAAGGGACCTTTAGGATCACCTCGTTCCAACCCTCCTGCCATGGGCGGGGCTGTCACCCAGATGCTGGTTCCTGCACAGGAGATGCACGTATGCGTTGGTACTTACGTGCATATATCCACATTCAGTAGGTGTTCTGGACATACACACATATTTAATGCCAGCAGAAATTCCCATTTATCATGGAAACCCCATTAGCCACCGCTGCTGCTTCCATTGAGACAGATCCCTGTGCTTTTTGCACGGGCCTGGGGCGGTGGCATAAGGGGGAAAGGCTTCCCACTGCCAGAGGGCAAGGATTAGATGGGATATTGGGAAGGAATTGTTCCCCGTGAGGGTGGGGAGGCCCTGGCACAGGGTGCCCAGAGAAGCTGGGGCTGCCCCTGGATCCCTGGAAGTGTCCCAGGCCAGGTTGGACACTGGGGCTTGGAGCAGCCTGGGACAGTGGAAGATGTCCCTGCCCGTGGCAGGGGTGGCACTGGATGAGCTCTAAGGTCCCTTCCAACGCCAACCAGTCTGGAATTCTGTGCCCCACAAGTGAAAGATGTGCAGTATGGGAAGCCTGGTACCCCTAACAGCCACCTGGAATATGTGGACCCAACCCCTTCTTTAACAAGGTAACGATTTACTCGATGCTAATTCTCCTCATGCCCACAAAATGCTGTACTGCTGACTGACCTTAGAGCCTTCATCCTGACACCTATAAGGCAAGACACTGGAAAATGTGGGGGAAAGGTGGCAAGGGGATGGAAGCAAGCCCTCCCTCCCAGCATGGATGCCACCAGACAGCAGCTCCCCTGAGCTCCGGTGTCTTTGTAAGGGAAGATTACAAAGGTTTAGAAAGCAGCAGCTGCCTTGGGGTGAGATGTGAAACAATCAGCTTGACTCTGTGCCATGCTCCAGCTCGCAGAGAAAACACCATTTGCAGCAGTGGCAGCGAGCCTGCAGGTGAGTGCAGCCCACAGAATTGCTGTTCGGGAAAAAAATCCCCAAACACACAGCCGGGTTAGCAGCGGCGATAACGGCATCTCACTCCGCAGGTTTCATCCACTGTGAAATCTGGGGAAAGCAGATTCCACACGTACATTACCTGCTGCCTGAAACCAGCACCAGAACCTACCCCTGTGCCAGCAGGCTCTGTGTCCAGCATGTTAATCAGTGCTCCTTTCCCTCGTGCCACGGGATGAGGGCCAGGTAAAAGCTCTGCACAAGTCAGTGTGATTAATCTGCCGAATGTGTGATTGGCTGCCCATCCCGGAGGAGTCACACAGTTAATTCACAGCTCCAGAAGACACAAACACATTTCATGCCTTCCTGAAGCCAGCCGGCATCAGCTGCCTCCTCCCCGCAGAGCTGACAAGGCTCATGGGTTGAAACCCAGGATTCCTTGCAAAACAGACTGGAATAGGATGATAAATTGAAAAAGTCTGCAAGTTAATTTGTATCAGCCTTTAATTACGTGCCTTTCTAGAGGTTTCCCTTTATTATTGTCTCGGTGTCAAGGATAAATTGAAAGTTATTCCAAGTGCGTCCCCCTAATAACAGGCACAGCTTTGAGAGCACTTGCCCACAGAAGCTGGGGCTGCCCCTGCATCCCTGGCAGTGCCCAAGGCCAGGCTGGACAGGGCTTGGAGCAGCCTGGGATAGTGGAAGGCGTCCCTGCCCATGGAACTGGATGGGCTTTAATATCCTTTCCAGCCCAAACCATTCTGGGATTCTATGGAAACTTCCTTTTGGGAAACCTTATGCTTCAGGAATCGGATTTTAGACAAAAGTGCTTATAGGAAATGATCAGTGCTTTCTGCTGCTGTTGGGACAGTGGGATTTGGGGCCAGGGAAACCCCGAGAGCGATAATTAAAGCTTAAATAAAAACTGAATTACAGCAACTACGCTGGATGAAAACATTCAATGAGTGACAGAGAAATACACTGCACTCGAAGCCATGCTGGTCTGAAACCGCTCACTGCTTTTCCTTCCTCTTTCACATTTATTTCACTTGTTTAGGGCCTATTTTCTGTAATTCCTATGTGGAGAACATCCATTACCTGTCTGTTCATGGAGCCATCCAGCCAGGACCCACCCAGGCTTGTACCTGATGCTTTACCAAGTCCAAGTCAAGTTCAGCATCTCTCTGCCAGCGTCCTTCTCCACTGAGCCATCATCATCATCATCATCACCATGCCTGGACCTTCACGGCAACATAAATTCCTAAAAGGACTCTCCAACACTTCAAAAAGCCCCTGTTGCAGCACGGAATGAAGCAGCACGGGAGAGAGGCAGAGTTCAGGAACACTGAGGGCAAGGACACGACTGGGGCAGAGCTGTTGCTGGTTCTCCCCACAGGGGACAGAAATATCCCCATTTGTGTAAATACAGCCTTAGTCAACAGGGCGACAAATCCGTACAGAGATAAATGTCACCCGCTGACGTCAGTGCCACAGCAACCTAATCAAAGTACAGCCTTCAGCTATTTTTAAACCCCAGTTAAAGTATTTTTCTTTAAAAAAAAAAAAAAAAAAAAAGTATTGTCAAAACCCATCTTAAAAAAAACCAAAAAAACCCTTGAAAAATAAATGTATTTAGCAGTAAAACAGAGCTGAAGTATTTACTTCTCTCTGGTGCTGCGGCCATACAAGCGAAGCTTTACCCAAGCCCGAAACTCGCTGTTCCATCTGATGCGTCAGCGCACTAGAAAGCAAAAGATAAGGATTTGGGAAAGCGAACACATCAGATTGGCACTGGCCTTTGTATTGGAAATTTACCCAGACAGGTTAAAAATAACACGGGGAGCGCTGGGAGCCATGCTGAAGGTCGCTCTCGGCGGAGCTGCTGTTTCTGTAGTACGAGCTGCCGGTGACATGTGACTGCCCGTGCCAGGATTTGTGTCCCCACACACGCCGGGATCCCCTGGCTCACGGTGACGGTCGCGGAGGCCGCTCAGGACCAACACAGCGGTGCCACGGCAGAGAGGCCGAGCCCAGCGCTTCCTCCATGGGCCTGTTTGCCTTCTCAAAACCAGTCCTCTGTGACTGACACTGAAAGGAGTCGTTCCTGCCCACTGGCCAGCATTCTCGTTCTGCATTCCCATGGTTTTAAAGCCCATTGCAGCAGGGCCCGGTGTCAATAACACGGCAGTGTTTACACGGAGCTCGGCACAGAGCTTCAACCTTCAGGCCTTGCAGAGCTCAGCGAGGAGAGAGGGGCACCCACACCTTTGCAGGAGAGTTGGTCAAACATCCACCATGACCAACCTGAGGGGATGTCCTCCATGGTGACCATGTCTGGGCTCTCCATGGTCTCCATTTAGAAAGAAACCACAGAATCCTCAAGGTTGGAAGAGGCCTTCAAGGTCATCCAGCCCAAACACCAACACAGCACCACTGTAATCGCCCCTACTGATACCCCAAGTGTTCCAGAATGCCTCCAGAGACTCCACCACCTCCCTGGGCAACTTACTGCAGTGCTTGACCACTCTTCCAGTGATTTTTTTTTTTTTCCTGCTAATATCCAATCTGAACCTCCCCTGGTGCATCTTAAGGCCACCTCCTCTCATCCTTTCACTTGAGGCACAGCAGAAGAGCTCGACCCCCACTTCACTACAGCCTCTTGTCAGGTACTTGTAGAAAGCGATGAGGTCCCCCCTGAGCCTCCTCTTCTCCAGAAGGAGAGTTGGAAAGGAAGCAATTCCAGCTGGGGACACCTGAATCCAGACTTCACAGGTGCAAGAGGCTCTGCTGCTTCCTTGCAGTTGTGAAGTTTTCTACAAATGCTTCATGTGGGGGAAAAGTGTCTCCAACAGTTAAATCTTCAATTAAAGCTCAGGCTCCACAGGGAGCTTGCGGAAGTCACTCCTGGGTGTTAGCAGAGCTGAGCAGTGACCGCATACCATGCACCCCAGTCCTCTTTCCATGCTGTCCTTGAAAGGAGAGGTGGCACGGGTTGGATGCTCTTGGGAATGGCTGGCAGCAAGTGCTCACACTGATCTCTTCTCCTTGTTTGCTGGTTTTAAAGGAAGAAACTTGGTGTTTAGGAGGAGCAAGAATCTTTAATTCTTCCTTCATCTGGAACGTGCAACTGATTTAAGGGTTTCTTGAAGTTATCTGTACTTAACAAGGAGATGCCTGAAACGGGTTCTGCTCCCACGGAAAAACTGGATCTCCAGCCCCTGTGGCCTCATCCAAGCCCAAACTCCACCAGCAAGGTCCTGCTGGACTTCCGAGCTTAACTGGACAGAAGGAAATAAATCTTCAGCAGCAAAAGCACAAACATCAGCGCAGGAGGACGAAAAACACGAGGGAAGGGAAGAGGAAAATTCCCGTCAGCTCCCACTCGGTGAGATCACACACACGCCTCGACTCGTGAAGATGCACATGAAGACCAAGATAGATGTGCATCGATCCCTCTCTCAACCCAAGGCTTGCCTTATTTAATGGGAGACAGCAGAGATAAACCTCTGGGATAAACCAGCGGTGGAAGAATCCATTTCCCCACCAGAGAGAATCAATGATTATCCATTTTCCCTTTTATCCTCCTCGTCGCACGGCGAATTGGAGCAAACGAGCTAACTGCAGCTCCCATCTGCTCCCCTCCCAGATGTTCCTCCAGCTCTGGAATCCCCAGCAGAGCCCACACCAAACCTGTTCTGATGGGATTCTCTTGCCAAATTTAAACATGACAAGCAAGGCAGCTTCCCTTGGAATGCTAAATTTAGTGCAGCTTGACCGTGTAACCCACAGAGCCGGACACGCGGAGGGGCTCTCCCGGGACTCAGCAGTTGTGTCCAGCTCATTTCGAGTTGGGAATACGCTGGCTCGTGGATCTGGAGTAGCACACAGACTCTAATTACATAAAAGAACACAAGCACGGAATAACAAAGTCTTTAAGCAAGAGCCATGCTGAGAGCTCCGAGGTCCCCCGCAGCACTTTCCCAAATAAAACCCCACATTCGAGGAGGGGGGCAAGGAACACAAAGTGCATTTACTGTAACACTCGCAGATGAAAAATTGTAATTGCTCTGCCTTGACATCTGGTTTCTATTTCGCTCCCATTCTATCAGGTTACATAACAAACAGATGATGCACCAGAGCCCCGGAGTTCTTCGGCAAGTCTTGTGCGGATTTGGTGTTTACATTCCTCGGCATAAAAATTCAAGCTATGCCACACACACAGGCATGCTCGAGGCAGACAGAGCGCTCGGAGACAAACGAGCAGTTTGCAGAGGAAAAGTGAGGCTGATTGGGGAGTGTGGGCGTGTTTTTAACAGAAGATTCCGTACAGAAAATCCTCCGCTGTCCCGATCCAGTTCGGGAATTGAGTCTGCACTCGACGGCGCTCGCAGCTGTGCAGCCGGAGTTTATAGGAGCGAGCCACAGGGAACACAGGAGTTTACAGCCGGGCGAAACACTCGGGTGAAGCCAGTGCCAAAGTTAATGATGCAAACACAAATTCCACCCTGCCCTGTTATCTAACCAAGCGCGACCTCCGGGGCCTTCCTCCACCTTCTCCTTTGGGGTTTTTTTGAAGATAATGGCACTTTTCACTCACTTCTGCTGTCACGGTGATTCACAGCCTCGAGAGCGCGTGGCCAGCGCTGGAACTCGGGCATCCACTCCGCTGACCCTGTCCCCAGACATCACAGACTTTCTTCTGAGTCAACAGCACATCCTTCCTCGGCAGCAATTAGGAAGTCGTGCAGTGCTAATAAAGCTGACTCAGCCGAGCACAGGTCCCACCGAATCCCCCTTCCCTCCCCGAAACACCGGCACGCAGGAATGAACGCACCGAGAGCTGGAAAATCGTGGAGCTCGTGATGCTCCGGCGCTTCTCTCTCCAGTTTGATCTGGAATAATCCCAAATTATTCACAAGTCCAATATTAATGGAAAATGTTGTTCACAGAGTATTTTCTCTGGTTCACACAAACAGCAAGTGTCCCCAAACTTTAAGTCGCCCCCAAGCTTCTCCTTGCACATTTAATTGCCAGCTTGGCCTTCTTTACCTTCACTTTTTGAGCCAGCAAAAGCACCAGATTATCAAGCACCAAAACAGCCAGAATTATAAACTCATCTCACATATTATTCTGTATTCTATAGTCATTTTGGGCTCTCTGTTTTGCTTCTTAGAGGCCATAAACACCTCGTGCTTGTCCCTGTCAGGCAGGACACTGGTCCAGATCAACATTCAGCTTCCTAAGGTACAACCAACCCACTCTAGGATTGGATTTACACCTTCAGGAGAGACCAGTTCCCACGGGGACTTTCCAGCCTCACCACCACAGGTTATTTTTGAAGGAAGCAAACGCGGGACCCTCTCTCAGCTACAACGCAAGGGTGTAAAATGTGTCCTGAAAGAGGGCACAAGATCTCCACGCTGTGTGTGGGAAACGCCTGCCAAGGCTCCCTGCGGATGGGACCTCTCTGAGCAGGAGGTCACTGACATTTCAGCTGGAGCCAAATATGAAAATAATAAAAGCCCTGATGGACGTTGCTGCAATGCCTGCCGATTTCCAAAGGCTGGTGGCTGGCTTTTCTCCTCACATTATCCTCACACAAATCTGCACACAGCCACGCGCCGTGGTGCAGGGATGACACCAGAAGTGGTGCAGGCATTAGTCAGGGGCAGGCAAGTGGAAAAATGCTCCAAACCACCAGTTTTCAGGAGGCCTGTTCCTCAGGTACTACAGGTATCTCTCTGTTGCCAGCTCGGGCAAAGACAACAGCAAAAAAGGACATTTTCCTGGTCAGAGAACCACTTCTGGCCACGTCTTAACAATTAAGCACCAAGAAAACAATTAATACCATTAACTTAGAAGAAACACACAGCTCTAGGTGTATTCCATTCCTTACCAGGAGGTCTTTTTCCCTCTGTTTCCCTTCTGGACTAGGTTCCTAGAAAGCCCACAAAGCAGCAGCTCACGGGAAGAAAGAAGGGAAAAGCAAAAAAATAAAGGAAAAAAATCCAACCAAACAATGCCACCTCCCATTACAAAACTCCAGCAACTAAAATATTTCAGGTGTCCCACAGAAATTCCACGAAAACTAAGCACAGAGGACAAAAGGAGCAGAGGCAGAGTTGCTGTAGCCAACACCCCCAGCACTGAGACCTCAAGGGACAGCAGTTCCTTACTCCAGGATGTAACTTTACACCTACCCACACTTTGCTGCTCTTCTTCGAGCATCCCAATTAATGTGTTTATTCTTCCATTTCACCTCCAGGAGACCCTCAGGTGTCCATCCACTAAAACACATCAGGGTTTTAGTCCGTGCTGACGGGATGTTTATAGCTGGTGAAGGAATTCATGGATTGTGCTTCGGATACCTCCTCCTGCTGCTGGGGGCCAAACCAGGCAGCAAAGGTGTCCTCTCCAAAATCAGCACGCAGCCCAGTCAAAACAGGTCCTGGAGCCTGCCAAGAGCAGAACAGGGAACCCCACAGGGAGGCCAAGGGACGTGGAGTAGAGTTTTAACTCCATGCTTCCCCACACCTGTCTTTAGAGCAGCAAGCGACACTGTGAGGAAAGGGACTGCAAGACTCTGACTCGCTCAGAGGCCAAGATGGAAAAGCTGTTCCTCCAGCACCAAAAATTTTAAGTGCTTATTCATCCCTGCTTGTCATCTGTAAGCAAACTACTCCTCCATTCACTACAGACTGGCAGAATGCAAAGGCGTAGCGCAGGAGCCTTCTCTTTTACTATTATAAATGATGCTATTTTTGCCTTTGAGCCTCCGGTATCACAAATCCCACATCCTTCACATGCCTCACCCCAGCTCCCTGCGCTCTGCTATTGTGTCTTCCCGAGCCGGAGGTGTTTTCCTGCCGTGGCTTCACCTGCTGAGAGCGGAGCCGTGCCACGTGCCTGCTCCGTGTACAACCACTCCTTTAGAGCACAGGCCAATTAATCCAGAGCCACCCGTGGCCAGCGAGCCCCGGACCCGTGTGTGCTGCGCCCCCTGAGCTTTCGGCACTAATGGCACCTCTGGCCACCAGGGAAGAGCCGCCACGGCCACGCCAGGCACCGCCGGCCATCCCAAACCCGGCGCACGGCCTCGTTCTGCCCTCTCAGCTCTTTCCACCGGCACCAAGTTTTCCCTTCTGCCAGACAAAACACGTCCCAGCTGCGGGCACGAGGCTGGGCTGGCACGGCCAAGGGCACTCGGCAGAGGTCAGCAGCTCCAAGAAGCTGCACAGCGAATCAAGGCCTGGGATGCTCGGGGTGATCCCTCGTTAGATATCACAGCGTTTGTCATCCTGCACCCACAGCAGCATCTCAGAAGCCCAGACTGAGGGGCAAAACACCTCACACAGTTCAATTCCATTTTCTCAGCATCTAAAAAACGGGCCTGAGCTAAAATTACGATTTGGGGACCAGAGACAGCGCAGCTCAAATGCCTCTGACTGCATCCAAGGCCTGAGCCAGGAGATGTGGAAGCTCCGAGTCAGAAATGTTCTAATTAAAGGACTCAGTGAACGTGGCCAGCAGCCTCCACTAGTTTCAGATTGGGAGGAGAAACATCCTCAGGAGAATTTTTCCTCCCTGCATCTTCCCTGTGCACAAAGGTATCCTTAGTCAGGGAAATCATTAACTTGGAAGAGGCAGAGCGGTAAATAACGTGGATCTAAGCAGATAAATCACGCAGAATTTGCCAATACCGAGAATATATTAACAAACCAAGATGTTATTAACAACTTGCAAATGTGACAAAAGCAGTGAAGCTCGCAGATACGATGAAAACACAGGCTTGGTGGGAAACAGACAGAAAAAATATTAAAGGAGCAAATACTGAGCATTCTGGCTCTTTCAGAGTCTTTGAAAGCTGTCGGTGAGATGGTATCTTTGCCAGATACAATCTCACCAACAACGGTTCCTAAACACTACCTACTGCTTTGTACTGCAAAATAAAACCAGTTGAAGATTCTGGGGGGTGAAAAGCCCACTGCTGTTCAAAAGAAAGAGCCCCACAGTTGCTTCTTGCAAGAGGAAAAAGGAGTTTCTAGAGCGACAGAACTCATCTCCCAGCACAAGTGTGTCTCAATACCTCTGCCTGCTCAAGCCACAAATGTTTATGTGCCTAAACCAACTACTACGCCATTATTTCTGAATAAAAACAAGCTCCTTCTACAGAGCTCCGTGGCTTCAGGAGCCTGAAAAGCCAAATGAGACACCACAGCCACGCTCCTTTATCCCAGCTCACCTTCCCCGGGTGGGAGGGCTCATCCCACGGCAGAGCCGGGCTGCTGCCACTACAGAACCCAGCTCTCGGGACTGGTGGCTCCTGAAGGCATCCTCCTGCCTGCCTTGACTGAAAAAGGCAGCTCCAACAGTGAAATACAAACCAAAACAGGAAGGAAATAATGAATTTTAGAGTCCACATGGTTTTTTGAACACTTCCAGGGATGGTGACTCCACCACCGCACTGAGCAGCCTGTGCCAGTGCTTTACAACAAAAACTTTTACCTCAGGCACAAAGGAAGTCAAAGACTCCTCAATGTGTGATGGGCAGCCCAGAGAGCTCCCAGAACCAACCCTCACCTCCTTGAGGGGAAACAACCACCCCTGCCCCAGCCTGATCAGTGGGGGTAGGGGATCTCCAGCTCTGCAGCACCCAGATCCTGAGGAGAAGGAAAAGCCAAGCACACCCTGAGCTGACACACGGCTTCACTCAGCAGCTGCAGGTCTGTCTCTACCCCCACATCACTCACTGCCCACAGCACCCACGCTGATGCCCTGTTCAGAGGCACGTCAGACACCTGAGAGATGGGGAAAGGAGAGAGTGTGTGTGTGATCAGCAGGCTCCAACACCAGGCTGTGGAAAAGCCCAGCCCCAGCCCAGCACCTAAGGCCCTAAGGAATAAACTCTGGCCAGTTCAGACAGGAGGAGCCTGGGCAGACACAGGGTGAGCGGCAGCGCAGCCACATCAGGGGAGCGGGAGCCGCTCTGCGCCTGCTGCAGAGCCCGAACGCCCCCCTGGCATCAACACCAACGCCCGCCTCCCCAAGGAAAAGAAGGAAAAGCCCACGCAGCCTGCACCCCGACACAGGCACGGGCAGAAAGCCCCGGTGCCACAGCCACCGCTGCCTCTTCCTGCAGCCCCAACGCCTCGCGGCTCCCCCGGCACCGCCCCGCGCACTGCAGAGGGGCAGTGCACACACTCACAGGGAAGCACCTCTAAACCTGTATTTTCACTCGAAGCCTCGAGCTCTAAGGGGGCAAAAGGGCAGGGGGGATATTCTTTGCACGTATTCTGCGTTTTGGCCAAAACACGGAAATCTCTTAATGAATATTAGCTCGCAGCTCCAGAGAGGAGGAGGAAGTCCAAGGGAACAAGATGGAAAATCCTAGAAAATACAGAGTTTATCAAATCCCCCATCAGGCTGAGAGTAAACCATGCTCTCTTTTTGGGCAATGCGAGTCAACTTTGAGCAGACAGTTTTCTCACCAAAATAGGTGTTCTACCTCTGGAAGTACTTCCAGACCCAGATCACATCGAGGCCTGGCCTTCCAGGGGCCTCCAGTGTTGATCCACTGGCATCCACAGGCTGGTTATTTTTCCAGGGACAGAAGGAATATGTGCAGAAGTTTGCGATGAAACAAAGAGTTTGGTTTAGAGCAGCTACAGCTGTTTTCTCAAAACTGGCAAAAATAACTGCCAACTTCATCCACGGGTGGGATGTCGAGGAATTTTCCCCCGCCCCTCCACCAGCAGTTTGTGTTTGTATTTCGATACAGATAAAGAAAATAATAATTTTTTAAAAATTTAAATTTTAGAAACATTTCTAAGTCTTTCTTATTCTCAAGTCTGCTCAACCGCTCCATTTAGAGGCAGGGCAGCTGTGGGGGCAGCGATGCCAGCGGGAGGAGGAACGCGCTCCAGGAAAGCCCAAACGAGCAGTTTCATCAGGGCACTCGCCAGGGAGAAACCTCTGGAGCCTGGGAGAACCAGCAGGTTCCATCCCACTCTCTGACTCAGAAGCTGCCAGTGGACCATCCCAGCCTCTCCAGCAGCTCCCTCAAGCTTCCCTGCAAGAATCCCAGTGCAGAAGGATGACCCATTTCCCAGGTTTCTCACCCCCTCTCCCCCTCTCGGTGTCCAGCAGCATTCAGCACCCGGTTTGCACAACAGTTGTTCCAGCAAATGGCTTTGCAGAAAGTTTCTTTCATCTGACGGCTGGAACATCTAAAGATCAAGTCCCCGTTGCCCAATGATTTGGGCAATCGTTCCCAAAACATCACGTTCTTTTGTGCAACTGCTATCCATGGTTTCCCCGACAAAAGCAAACACCAGAACTACCAGGCAAAAATAATAATAATAAAAAAAAAGGAGTCTGAGCAAGCAGCTCAAAAAGGAGCCTCTCAAGTGACGGGAGGTGAAGCAGTGAAACGAGGGCTGGGAGGCACCAAGCAGAACCCAAAGGAGGGCTTAGAGAGGGGGGCAAAGGGGCTTGCAACACCAACTGCAGCAGCTCTGACACCCCAGCCAGGCACTCTTGGACTTGAGCACTCTGCAGCTGCAAAATTGCCAACCTCTGGCCTACTCTGGAGCACGTTAGAGTCCAACTGTATTTACGCTGACAGAGACAAGCGAAGGTTGTGACGATTTATTGACGCAAGAGCTATTTTGTGCTCCATGCCAGAAATTAATCAGTGGAGGAGGAGGAATTCTCTTTAAGCGCTTTGGTGAGCTGCTAAAAACAACAGTCTGAGGTCTCCCATGACAAACACCATCAAAAAGAGAGGGAAAGAAAAAAAAAAATTTAAAGGGCAACTTTTACACAGCAGCTTCTTTAGAAAGACTCAGGAATCAGGCAGTGCCTGAGCAGAGCTGCCCTGCATAACTTTCCTTGTGAAAAAGAAAATACATGAGAGGAATAAATCAGAGCTTTCCCAAACCTCGGTAAACACAACCTGGGGCTGTGTTTGTCCAGATCAACTTGTCTCAAGTATATTTGGGGGAGGTGGAGGTGGTGGCAGAGGTGTAGTGACCCTCCAAGTTGGCTCTACCTGCTGCAATTCTGGACAAAAAGAAGGAAACCAGAGGCAACAGTCCCATCACCTCCTTGAAAGAGCTGCTGCACAGAGCTCCACTTTGAAGGGAAAAAATAAAAAGGAAAAGAATCTTTAATGCAGACTGAAGGAACAGCATCAGCCCTACCTGCCAAGAAGACATCACGATAAACCTGTCAAGAGTTACGAGCCTGCAGAACAGGCCTTGCACCTGCTGGAAAGGGAAAAAATGGAAGGGAAAAAGCCTTCTAATGCCAATCAGATTCTTGCTGCTGGCAGGGAAGAGATGCCAGAGCCCTTCTCCTGGGTTTGGTAAGCAGGGAGGATCACATGCTTTCCCCTGGCAGAGGTTCTGTGAGACCAGTGGCACCTTAGTTAGAATAAAGCAAGCTCTTGGAAGTTTCAGAGATTTTTCCTGAAGTGACAGATGTCAAGGATTCAGTACTTGGATGGACTTGTGAAGTTTGGTGTATGGTCTTTTTACCATTTTGGATGATTTTATGACCAGAGAAGAGACGGTTGGTCTAGTTCAGGCTTTTATGTCTTCCCACAGGAGCAGCTCAAGCATTTGCTAGATCAGGAGTGGAAAAAAAGTTTAAAACTGTTTCTCTTTATAGGCAGCATAAAATAAAGGTCACAGTTAACAGAGGGGGTTAAGTCTGTTTGAGTAGAAAGTGCAAGTTTTGAATGCTGAAACAGAAGAGCAAAATATAATTCTCAATGGATTATTTTAACATCACCAGGCTTTCAAGGTTTCCTGCCTGAAGAACTGTTGATTGATCAGAACTACTGAAGCCACCCTTCCAGCAGCAGACAAAAACCACCTGCCCTCAGATCTCCGAGCACACAACCCGGCCGAGGGAGCGCGTTTCCCAGCCCCCAGCTGCTCCCAATTTGCCGGCCGGCTGCAGTGACCGCACGGCCGAACGGCCGCATTGATCCGGGGCTATTGACCACGGGGTGAAGCCTCGCGGCACAAAGGCATCACACGGGAGTTCATGGCCAGCAGCAGCTGTTAAAGAAAAAGTCAGAAGCCACAGCACGGCGAGCACAGAGCCCACGCCCCTCGCCCCACGTGCCGTGCTTTTAATCCTGGTGGGGTCACACGGCCACAGCAGCTGCCTTGGAGGACAAAAGGGGCACCTGAAGCCAAGGCTGGCAGTTCAAAGCTCCCAAAGCAGACCTCACCCCCATTACAGTTTGCCCCATAAAGCTATTTATGTGCTTTGGCAGCACAGCAGCTACAAACAACGAGAGTACACAGATTCCAGGATAGCGGAAGGGTCAGGGTTGATTTTTTTTCAAACAAGTCATTTCTTTGAATTCGACTGCAATTTCTCCAACACCCGGATGCCAGCCCTACCACAGAGCACAGGGGGCTTCCAGCAGTCCCCTCCCCTGCAAGCAACTCTACCTTGCCCATGGCTGGAAGTTTCTCCTGGAGGAGAGGGTGGCACCGGCAAAACACGGCTTCTTCACGGGCAAGCCAACAACAGAAGTTGTTTTTCAGTGCTGGGATTATTCAGCTCTTGGTACAACCAAAATGACAGAAAAAAACCCAGAAAAACAAACAAACAAAAAAAACCAAACAACAAAACAACTAATAAAAGTAAAATTTACTTTATCAGCCCCCTCCAAAAAATCCACATCACACATGACCAGAGGTTTGAGAGGGTGTATTAATGGCTGTTGTCACAATCCTACCTGTCCTTCCCCCCTTCCCCAGGTATCCACAGGTAGCTGTGCTCAGGCTCCTGTCTCCCCAGGCTGACCTTGCCCCAGCCATCCTGGCAGAACCTCCTCACGCTTGGCAATCCGAGCCTTCAAAACAAAGCTGATGTTGCTACATCAAAGTGCAGCAGGGCAGTGACAAACACTGATTAAGCCTGGCCTGCGGATTCCCTGGCAAAGCCCGGGCTGACAGGGTTCAAAGCAGGATCAGCAGTGCCCCACTGAACCCCAAACACACTCAGGGGCTCCTGAAAACTCCCACAAGAACTGAGCTGAGACAGGATGATCTCAGAAAAGCCCACCTGGGGTTATTCCTGCATGGAATTCACCTTTCAGTAGGGGTGAAGTTTAATATCAGCCTCATCCTTCTAAGAGGCTGAAAATCTGCTCGCACACCTGAGCAGATCAGTCCATCAAACCAAAGGGTGACAGCAATCCCCAGGGGGAACCCCAAGAGCATCTGAGCATCTCAAAGCAAACCAGGGCACTGCAGGTAAAGCATCTGATTTTCCCAGGAACTGAAGAAACAACAGGATTTTGATTTTGGTTATGGAAACAAAAGCCTTAGAAGACCTGCTGATGTATTAATTTTAGTTTTCTTAAGGGAAGAATAAATTGGGTGCCCCATTTCTCTGTAGTTTGACCACTCCACCTGGCACCTCAAACCTTGCAGGTGTCAAGGCCTTTCTTGCTTAATGGCCTAAATAGAAATAATAAAATGAATAAATAAAAGCGTGGTGGGTAATTCCTGGTACATGGCAAGCTACGGGGAGAAAGGGACTCGCAAAGCCTTTCCTGAAGGATGGGAGAGTTACCAACTCCACAATTGTTCATTCTCCAGTCAGGCACCTGCTACTCCACGTTCACTCACTCCTGGCTATCCTCTGACTGTGAAGGCAGTTTCTACAGCTGTTAGAGGATGAAAAACATGTACTAAAAACTACACTAAAAGAAGAAACGTCATTGCAATTGTTTATCCACTCTTCTTCCTGACCCAGCACCACAGAATCATAGAACCACAGAATACCCTGAGCTGGAAGGGACCCACCAGGATCATTGATCCAGCTCCTGGCCCTGCACAGACACCCCACCAACCCCACCCTGGGCATCCCTGGCAGCGCTGTCCAAACGCTCCTGGAGCTCTGGCAGCCTCGGGGCCGTGCCCATTCCCTGGGGAGCCTGGGCAGTGCCCAGCACCCTCTGGGGGAAGAACCTTTCCCTGCTCTCCAGCCTGAGCCTGCCCTGGCGCAGCTCCAGCCGTTCCCTCAGGTCCTACATGGAAACATCTTCAAATAAAAATAAATCTCCAAAAGAGTTTGACTGAGAGCTCTCAAATATAAGGCCCTGTTTTCCCTTTTGCAGCGAAGGTGCGCAGTAGCTGCCAAGCACAGGTAGCCAAATTCCTAGACTTAAAGGATGCAGAATGTCATGTCTGGCTGACATCCCTCTGGGAATAAGTGGATTTTCTGCCCCTGCTCTCAAATCACTTTCAGAATCAGCAGGGTGACTGAGACAGTCCTTTGCCATCAGCTCTGTCCCAATTATCCACATCCAGGACACCCCAACAAGCCTCACTGCTGTGAGAGCCTGGCCCAAAGGTGACAAGCTGAATAATTTAAAACAAACCCTAAGAAAATATTCCTTGTTAAGGCCGGTAACAAACTTAATTTGGGGAAGTATGAGACACAGGGCAAACTGGGGTTGACCAAAAGTGAGTAACAAAAATGTAGTAACCTCACAGAAAAAGGTTTGTCTCCTTTCCAAGTGAGACACAAGATCCCAAGGACTATCTCAGGCATTATTACAGAATCACCTGACTTTAAAAGTATGACCTTTTTTATATCCTTTTCCTACCCTGTACTTCATTCGAAATAATCCAGAGATCTCTGCCTCTCATCACAAGTACCCGCTTCTCATCTTTGCACTGCACGAAACATCACAGGCTAAAAAACTTCCTTTAGAAACAGGCTTTTAAAGAATTCCGAAGTGCAAGAACTGCATTTAAAGAAAAAGCAGAAATGAGAGGAATGTACTTGGCAGGGACACTGACCTAGCAGGAACTTCAACTTGAACCCCAAGTTGAAGCACAAAACAATTCTTCTCTTTTGAGGGTACAATAAATCCCTTGTACAGAAAGTCCCAGCTATTTGATGCTCCAGAAAGTGAAAACTTCACAGGTTTAGTGGGAGCAGACTTAAAACTTTCAAGGACCTCAAAATGGCACTGTTCCTAGAGGAAATCCAGGACAGGCTCAGCTCCCACGTATGTAAGAACAGGAAAGCAGGTGGAATAGGTGTTCTGTCGTGGGCTGGGGAAAGAAAAGTGAATGAAGGCATGGCCAGTTCCCATCTGCTGGAGTTCTCAGCTCTTCTAACTGAGTGTACTCCACAGCCAACCCCAAAGTCCCCCCCAAAACTGGGGGGCCAGACTGCTCAGGGGAACCGCCTCTGAATTCCCAGTCTAGAATAATCCAGTCAAACCAGAGCACCAGACTGGTAAAGGGAAGCAGGGCTCCCTGGAAACGTTCCAGGCCGGGTTGGACGGGGCTTGGAGCAACCTGGGACAGTGGAAGATGTCCCTGCCCATGGCAGGGGTGGGATGGGATGGGGTTGGGTCCCTTCCCACCCAAACCATTCCATGACTCTGTGATACACCACGTTCAGATGTTCTTCCACAGCCAGTATCCGCTGTGGCCCAGCCCTGCTAAAGGAGGGCTGGAATCTACCCCCTCAGTCCCTGTGTTTATTTGAAATGATGCTCTTGCCCCCAGATAACTTCCCCAGACAGCCTCATTACTGCCAGAAAGTAGGTCAGTGTCATTTAAAGCCGGCTTGAGATGCATCTCCACAGAAACTTCTTAATCTTTAAAAAGAGAACGCATCAAATATTTATTGGGCGGTGCAAAAGGCTGGGAGACGCTCACGGGGAGAGCTCTTCTGCGTGCTGCATGAAATGGCTTTCCATGCCTCACTGAGCCCTGGAGTAGGGGAGGAGAGTGGCTGGGTGCAGATAAAGCCCCGTACAAAAGTCCTTATCTCCCCAGCAAATCGCAGTACGTGACTCCCTAACTCGTTCTCCCGGTGCCATGTGATCCTGGAGCTTTCTGCTTCCTCCGGGAGCTCCTCTCAGCCTTAATGATCCCTGCTGCAGATTTTCCCCTATCAGCCAGGCAGCTCATTCTTAAAACTTCAATATTCCTAATTATCGAACATTCAGCCCTGCAAAATGTAGCTGAAATTTGCATCTCTGCAAGAGTGGCTCTGAAGAAAGGATGGAGCATTTGCATTCAGACTGGCTAATTCCTGCAAGATAACATTTCATAAACAAAATGCTTCATTGAACATGGAGATTTTCAGCTTTTACAAAGGAAAGTGAACTTTAAACAAATACAAATCAGTTGAGTGATTAACTTTAAGTGTTTTGGTTTTTTAAAACTAATCTTTATGTATAACTAGTATCAGCAGAACAATCTTTACTGATTAAAGAAGCGAACGATAGTGAAACTCAAGCCACTGAATATTAAGGAGGGAGGTAGAGGGAGACTGCAAGGAATCATTTAAGGTCAGTGAGAGAGGGGGAAAAAACCAAACTACAAAGAAACCCTATAAAAAAACCCCGCACTACTCACAACCCAGTCAGCCTGGGTAAGGTGAGCACCTCGGGTTATGTAAGGCAAGTTTAAATTGTGGCCAACGTTAACAGGTTAAGGAGTGAAACTAAACACGCTTTCCCCCGCCCCCCCAAGCTTTGTCATAATCCTAAATGTTATCTTAATTAGCCTAATTGTCTTAATTATACTTCGCAGCAACTTGAGCCTTCGCAGCACAAGTTCAGCGCTTTTCTCCAGCTTTGTTCCAGCGCTGGAAGAGGCGGCGACTCCTCTGCCAAAAGCCAAAAAGGGCAGGTGACGCCTCCCAGCTCGCTCCTGACTGGATCTGCACAGCCTCCTGCTCCCATCACCGCAGGGAAAAGCCAGGTCCAGCCCCTTTCCCTCCTCCACCCAGCTGCAGGGAGCTGCCTGTTCCTCTGGACCACACCAGGATGGTGCCCGTGGCACGAGGGACACCAGCAGCCCGCCGGCTTCTCCTGCTCCACGTGCGCACAAGAGCTGCTGCTCCCAACCCCAAACTCAAGAAGGAGACCGTGGAGACAGCCCAGGAAACAAAGCTCAAGGCCTTCACCCTGTGTCCAGGGCTCAGACTGATTTAGCCACTGGAAGTTTTCTCCCACCTGGGTATTCTTCTTCTCCAAAAGTTGTTTCTTAATCCCTGAGGGAATCTTGCTCCAAAATACAACAAAAGAGGAGGCAGTGATGGGGGAAGAAGTCATGCTTTTCTTAGCCAACTTAAATCTTCTTCGTATTTTTTCACCTTGTTCGGCGAGAAGCCCTCAGTGGCCGACACTTCTCACAAAAGCTTTGCAGAGTGAAATGAAAAATCAAAAAAGTACAGAAAAAAACCCAACCCAAACCACTTCCATTCATCTACGCCACAACAACTTCATGGCACAGCTCCTAAAACATCCCATTAGTGCTGGGCTTGGAAAGATTAGAGAAGAAAGCTTGAACCCACTGAAGCAAGGCTTAATAGGCTCTTGAGTTAAGCCAGAGCCTTCCCTTAAACAATGGCCATCATTAGGAATAATTACCTGTAGCTGTATAATCAACGTGGCTATGATAACTGACATGAGAAGTCCAGATGTCATCTTTGGCAAGGGTTGGGAAATATTTCTGCTCCTCATTATACAACTGACTCTTGAAAGAGAAACGAGCAGCAGGAACACCGGGGGTGAAAAGCCACCATGAAACACGGCAGAATTCCAACCCAGCCCTTGGAAATACAACCAGAATCAGAACCCAGCACCCAGGAAGGGCACACGGATCTCCAACACCATCCTGCCCAGCTGCCACACCCCTGGGTTTGGGTCAGACCACCCTTCTCAGCACCATTCTAGACAGGGTTGTTGGAAAAACAAAGCTCAAGCTGATTTTTAGAGCTGAGCCAAAGCAGCAGACCCAGCAGAAAGAGGCAGGAGAAACAAGGGTTCAGTGATGAATTACAAAGGGAAGCAAGAAAAACCAGCAGCAGGCTTCCACTGCATAACAGCCCAGCCAGGAAGGACATCACCACTTCCCAAACCTCTGGAGAGCTGCTCCGTAAGGAGCAAAGCAATACCCATGGTTGGGTTTGGACTGCAGGTGGATGTTTCAGGTGTCCCACCACCACAAGGAGAGAAAAGCAGGCGGCCACAGCTGCCCAGCCTCACTCCTGAGACAGGAAAACACTGAAACAACGATTTTCTGTTACCTGAAGAACAGAGCCCCTGAAAAACACCACTTGGCATTTGTGTCCCAGGTGAACACCTACGTGCACTCACACAAACACACATTTAAGTTTCCCAACTCCTCAAAGTACCAACAAGTTTCAAAACCTAAGACCGCTACATTATGGAAGTAGAGACCACTTTTCTTTTCTTTTTGATAATTGTGATGACTTTAGAGACTTACAAACTCGTTTCAGTTGTGAAGAGAGGGTCGGATCTACCCCTGCTGCCTGCGAACTCCAGCACCTCTATTTATTGCAGGATTTCTTCCCCCACAAACAAGCAGTTCCTTAAACCTTAGGAGCTGTTCTCTGGCTTTTAGCACTTCAGCCCTACTTGTTAACCCCAACCTGATTAAACTGAAGTCACAGAGTAATCTCTCAGAGGCAGAGTTAAGTAAGTCCTTCCACGTGCCCTGCTGTTGTTGGATTATTTGCTTCCCAGCAGCCAGTTCTGTACCATAAACTCAAACAGTCCAAGCACAATTAAAATTCCTCTCACAAAGCTCTGCCTAACAGGAAAAGTTGCCCCAAACTCCCTAAAAACAAATGTATGAGGCACCTTTAAGCTCGAAAGCACGTAACTGAGTAGCTACAGATCCTCCTGACAGACAGAAATGCACAATTTGGTGGTGATGAATCATGCCTCCAATTACAAGACACATTAGGGATAATCCCCCAGACAGCACTGAGGTGGATCAATTGACTTTTGTTCCAGCAAAACTATTCCCTCCTATTAAAAAGTACTTTAAAAGTCAAAGAGTTTTCTTAAATATCAATAAAGGCACCAGCAGAACCATGCCCATTCCTTGGAGGTACACTCCACATCGTTAAGGCTCATCAGCACCAATTTAACAAATTAAACATCTGGTTAATGACTCAGAAAATACCAACAATTTGCACTGATGCAACAATTAGAAACCCAAATTTCAGAACAATCAGAAACCTGAAATGGTAAAACTTCCTCGTAACTCTGGTAACAGCAACACCATTTTCCACCTCCACACAAAAAGTAGCAAAGGGAGGGGGTCTGGATGATCATTTCAGCCCTGTAAAAGGTGTGTTCATGTAACCAGCTGTGTTTTGGGGTCGCTGCTGGGATTCCAGGAGGTCCTGCCCTTACCTGGATGGCTTTGGGAGCTCATTGCTGGCAATGTCTAGTCCTTAGGAGAAGGGATTCGAGACAGATCAGTTTCCACGGGAGTAACAGCAGCTCAAAAGAGCTCCAATGCTTCACCAATACATAGGAATGGGAAGTGGGGGTTAAATCATGGCCACCTTGTAAAATCCAGGGCACAGTGACATGCTGAGTTGTATGGGAAGTAATCCAAGAGGGTGGCAGAGTATCTTCCAATGGCTTTTAAAATGGGAACCTGCAATTAAAGGAAAAGATGTCGGCGTTAGCAAATTAAGACTAACAACCATTTAAATCGTACATTACATAACCTATTTATCCCCTAGATTAAACTACAGCGCTATTTTAGGCACTAAGGGTTGCAGAGAGAGTAATCTTCAGAGTTGTAAACGTTACTTTGATTAATAACCATAAAGATGCGGATTAATACTTAACATTATTTAGGAAAAAAACCAGTTTAAAAAAACCAACTTTCCAACGACACAGTCAAGTCTCAGAAACCCAAAATTCCGTGTTAATTCTCATCCTCCAACAGCACCATATGAAGCCACTTCAGTCCAACAGCTTCCATATTTTAAAAGCCATATGTATGAGTGGTAACTGTACTTCACGCATCTGTTCCCCAAAGAAGTCTAAAGAAAAATTCCTCAGTGCCAAGAAGTGGTCTTGGAGCAGGAAGGAAAAAACCCACACAATCAATTCCACTCCCACTCTACCCAAGCCTCCAGCAGATTACTGAGAAGCAGCTCCATGCTGCCCCAGGGGAAAAAAAATCCACCATTCCCAATTATTTTAAAGCTGTGTATTAGAGAGAGGGAGAGAGAACAGAGGAGAAATAACCCACAGAGTCAGCAACCCCTGACCCCTGCCCCCCAAAAAATGGAAGTGTAGAAGCAGTAGATACCCTGGCTTGGAGAAACCCCACCTGAGGCACCCACGCTGACCCAGCCAGCCACCCTTACACCAAAACAACCTCCTCAAATTCAGTTTTGGGGGGGTCAGGGGTTTTTTTGGCACTGTACCAAGTGACATCCAGTATTCCCCGTCCTTGGAAGTGTTCCAGGCCAGGTTGGATGGGGCTTGGAGCAACCTGGGATACAGGAAGGTGTCCCTGCCCATGGCAGGGGGTGGAATGAGATGGGCTTTGAGGTCCCTTTCCACCCAAACCATTCTGGGATTCCTGAACATCCCTGTTTTACAGGCAGGGTGTCTCAGGGATTCAGCTCCCAGCCAACTGACCCAGGTTAAACCCAGCTGTGTCCTTTATGCAGAGCATCCCACAGCCACAGGTGATTTCCCTCCTTTGCACCATAAAACACCATCAAACCAGCAGCCCAGCCCTCCCGGGCACCAGGGGTGAGCTCCTCCTGCCCGGCCAGGCATCACCCAGCGCTGGGATGAGGTCACCCTGCTGGCAGCAGCCAGCTCCAACCCATCCCCGCGGATCCAGCTGACTCTGCTCACCCCAAACTGCTCCAGCAGCAGATCCCAAGGAGTGGTGCCCTCCAGCAGCACCAGGGCGGGGGATGGCTGCGATGGCAGCTGCGATGGGAACTGCAATGGGAACTGCGATGGCAGCTGCAATGGGAGCTGCAATGGGAACTGCGATGGGAGCTGCGATGGGAGCTGCGATGGGAGCTGCGATGGGAACTGCGATGGGAACTGCGATGGGAGCTGCGATGGGAACTGCGATGGGAACTGCGATGGGAGCTGCGATGGGAACTGCGATGGGAACTGCGATGGGGACTGCGATGGGAGCTGCAATGGGAGCTGCAATGGGAGCTGCAATGGGAACTGCAATGGGAGCTGCTCCTGCCTCGCACAAGGAGCATCTGTCCGCGGCGGGGCTGTGCCGTGGCGTTTCAGGCAGTGCTAGCTATTCCTGGAAGAGCTCTCAGCACGCTCAGATTTGTGTGCTCCTTTCCAAGAAGCAAAACCAGGTCTGACACTTCCAACACCAGCACTGTCACTCAGGATGGGCTTTCTGAGCTTACTGCCCTGATGTGCGGGAAAATGCCCCGGAGGCACTGCTGAACACAGTCCCTTCCCTCACTGTGCTTCATTAAAAGCCCTCTTTAATTGGCTGTTTCTCTGCAGCCCAAGTGTCTCAGCACCACCACTCTCCAAGTTCCTCTCTGCCCATCTTGCATTCTTAGAGACCTGGAACGCGTTCCATGGTACGCGTCAAATTCAAGAGAAAATCACTTAAATGTCATTTCTAACCCCTGCAGGTCTCTGCCATCCCAAATGTTCAAGATGTTCCAGTCCCATTAATCAGCACATCCTGTTAAACAGAGCTGGGTCAGCTTAGACCAGGCATTAGCAAGATACTTACATAATTTATTTCCATTAAAACCAGCAGGTACTGTTGTAGCATAAGCCATCTCAGCTGCAGACAAGAAGGATTTGGAGTGGAGTTACCAGATTTCCATGTCCTCATTTTCCCAGCACAAGAATGAAAATGTGAGCATTAACAGTGGAAAGTTTCCCAGAGAAAACGGACTGAATCAGTAGCACCAAATCCATTCAACAGCACCATTTAATGGCTTAACCTATTCCCACTTCTGCCCCATCCCTGTAAGTGCCCAAGGCCAGGGGCTGGGAGCAGCCTGGGATAGTGGGAAGTGTCCCTGCCCATGGCAGGGGGTGGAATGAGATGGGTTTTAATGTCCCTTCCAATCACTCTGTGATTCCATGATTCTTTCCAGGACACAGCAGTCACATCCCAAACGACCTCCCCCTAGACTCTAATTTTCAGGTAGCCCTTGCACTGATCTCAGTGCAGACCAGTGAGCCGCTGCCAGGCCTCCACCTGCAGCAGTTCTTGTGTAAATTTGTCATTTTGCCACTATCTCACGGAAAACACTCCTTGGAAAACACTCCTTAAATTAAAAGAAGCAAAATGCCATCTATCCCTATGCTTTGGATATTTGGAGGTCTAGAGGGTTTTCCAAGCAAATTATCTCGTTGGAAAAAAAAAAAAATATTAAAAAGAAAAACAAACCCGAGTTTGTTTAACTTCTACTCCAGTGCCTCCCAGGACAAGGGCGATCACCTCTGGCCCGAGGAACCGCGAGTACACCCTGAGCATCATTCCAGAGGCACATTCCCCTCCGGCACGGGCAGGGACTGGCTCAGGGCCGCCTGGCCGCTGCCATCCCGCACGCAGGATCCCTCAGAGCCCACTGCCTTGGCCAGACGGGTCCCAGCAAGGCTCACCCCTGGGTTTTGGGGGGCCAGGGGCACATCAGGCTTCGCGGGCTCCAGCTGGGAGCAGAGCCGGGCACGGACGGCCGCTGCCACCGGAGCGCGCCGCGAGCCCCAGGATTGCCGCTGGCTGCGGGAATTGGCCTGGCAGGCGGCAGGCAGGGCCACGGTGGCTGTGCCAGGGTTGGCACTTCCCTGGGCACAGGGCAAAGGGAGGCTCGGGAGAGCATCCACACACATGGCAGTGTGGAAAGCGCCGAGCAGAACTGCAGGCTCGAACAAGCAGGCGTGTAAAACATTATTGAATCAGGACTGGGATCATCAAGCTTCCTGCCTTGCAGGAGAATTGTCAGGATCTGGTCACTGCTGGATTTTTAAAAACTCGGGAACAGGAGCACAAGGAACCACTTAATGCCTGTTTATTTCAGCCTGCTGCTGGCAGGGCACGCCCGAGAGCGCAGGCTCCCTAAAACCACGGGGGCTGGTGCATCAGCAGCTGTATCCTCACCACAGCCCTGGATCAGGGGGTGGTCTGAGTGCTGTCACCTCCTTGTCACCACCCCAAACGAGCCTCTGTACCTGCAGCCAGCACAGAGCAGGACAGGCTGAGGGGCTGCAGCCTCTGCCTCGTTTCTCACTGGTTTGGTGCCTCAGCAAACCACCAACCCTCGCCAGGCACCTTCCCTGGATTAAAAGTAATTCCAGCTCTTCTCTTACCCCTACAGAAAGCTTTTTTTTTTTTTTTTTAAAACACAAGAATCTCACAGTTCTGCCACAAGGATGGTTTGTTGACTGGAGGCCCGGAGCAGCTCCCCTACAAAGGCTGAGAAAGCTGGGGCTGTTCAGCGTGGAGAAGAGAAGGCTGTGCGGAGACCTCGAAGCAACGTTCCATTACCTGAAGGGGCTATGAGGAAGCTGGAGAGGGACTCTGCATCAGGAACTGTAGTGAGGGGACAAGGAATAATGGGTTCAAACTGAAAGAGTGGAAGTTTAGGTTATGTATTAGGAAGAAAATGTTTTACTGTGAGGGTGAGGAGGCCCTGGCACAGGTTGCCCAAGAAGCTGTGGATGCCCCATCCCTGGGAATGTCCAAGGCCAGGTTGGATGGGGCTTGGAGCAACCCGGGATAGGGGAAGGGGGGGAACAAGATGATCTTTAAGGTCCCTTCTAACCCCTTATAGTTCTCTTGATTCCATGGCAGCATGAATGTTCACCTTCCTCCTCCCAGCCCCTTCCAGATGTGCCTCTGTGCCAGTCACAAGCCCAGATGTGCAGCAACCACCAATGACAGCCACCACAGAACTTTACTTACACAGAGCTCCATTCTGCAGAGCTGTGATTGCTCTCCAGCCCAGATAAGAATCTCGGCCTGGGGCTGAGGTTTCAGGGCTGAGTCAGCCGGGCTGCTCCAGGACCAGGAGCTCTGATGCCCCGGCTCTCTCAGACACAGCAGCAGCACTGCTGCCAGGATCCCTTGGAGCCCTGGGTGAAACAAAGGGATGCTAGAAGGGATGCTTCCACATCCTGGCACTCCTCTAGCAGCACTCCAGCGCCGTGGGGTTTGCTCTCCAAAAGCCATGCAGACACCACCGCCACCTTCCAAAACGCGTCAGCGCCGCTCCTTCTGCCTGGCACAGATTGATTACACCGAGTTCATAGTTTTTTCCCCCAAAATTCCCTTCCTCGCTGCACTCACAAGCAAACAGCCCCGAGTTCAATCCCACGTGCTCCACATAAGATGCCAGCATCACTCTGATGTTTCCTTGGATTCCTGCTCGGAGCAGGCAGCCCGCAGCCAGCCCAGCTGCCAATACAGGATCCATACATGAAAAGAGGAGGGAAGGAAGAAGCTTAGAGGTGCCCGAAAACAATTCACTGCAACCACAGGAAGATTTACTGCGTCTTTATTTAGAATGATGGAACGGCTTGGGCTGAAAGGGACCTCAAAGCCCATCTCATTCCAAAGCCAGGCAGGGACACCTTCCACTAGGCCAGGCTGCTTTAGAGCAGAGCCAGTGTGAAACAGCCTCCTGAGCTGTTCTCCTCTCCAGGGACCACATCTCCCAGCCACCACTCTGCAAGGTGACAGAAAGAGTGGCAGTCATCCAGGACCCCCACAGCCCTCTGACAACATCCCCTCAACTCTTGTCTCTCCAGCAGAATACAGCTTTACTGGATCTGCCCCAGGAGAGCAGGTTTCACAAGCACTGCCCACTTCCAGAAGTGCTGCTTTTCCTACAGTTTCAGCAATACCCAGACCTCTTCCAGGAAATATATCTGCAAACCTCAAATATCATCAGGGCCTCAGAGAGTTCAGAGTCTCTAAGCAGTTTTCTGTCTCTAAACACACACTGTGAGAATAACAGGTGACACTGTAAAATCTACTATCAGCTTAATGCTCAGCTGGGGCCAGAAGAGCAACTTCTATCATGGAATAATGGAAAATAAAAATAGAGCAACGAATGTGCTGCTGTGTTAGCCCAGTTCCTCCAAACCCACACGTATTTTGTGCAAATCTGGACATTCCCCTTCCTTTTCAAAGTACATGGTATAAGAGTTTCAAAAGGACAAGAAAAACACCACCAGAGGAGTGGTACAAATTCCTCATGCAGGTGAAGCAGGTGATAAACCTGCAGCCCAGACAGAGGTGACTTAAAGACATCACAGTGATGCAGAGTCATGATTAATACAGACAAACCACTGATCATTCTGCTTTTCATCTACTTCTTTCAGAGCTAGTTTTTCCCCTTCTTTTGCTGGGTGAGAAGCTGGGTGGACACAGGAGGGAAGGCCAGGAAACCCATGGGACAAGTCACTGGCTCTCAGGAGTGTTTGAGAAGTGTCACCTTCAGTGACAGTGCATGTCCTGTTGTGAAATGCCTCCCTCTTGGGATGCTGCTGGAGAACGTGGCAATCAAGTACGTTTAAAGACCTTAAAAAAACTTAAAATCTCACCTGGACACCAACCTACAGTCGCCAAACCAACCCAGCTCTGCTTTGTCCCACACAGAAGTGACAGTCCCATCTCACAAAATATAAAGTTTGCTCTGTAAATCTTTCTATATTGCACTGAAATCACATATCAGATTCTTTACAGTTTCCACACCTGCACTCAGGAAGTCAAGGAAAATACTGGCAAGTGGAAATGTTGACACAGAACTCAGGAGTCCTCATGGAAGGGGGACAGGGAGCACAAGCAGTGTGAGCACTGAAGCCTTCACTACAGTTAGAACTGTGCAAGCAACAATTAAACAGGAAAGCCACCCTAATCCAGCTGTTACCAACAGCTCCTCTGCACAGGAATACCAGGTACAAACATGCCCCAGTGAGGAGGATCCAGACTGACCAGTCCAGCCCTCTTTGCCAGGACATCCCATCTTTGCCAGACCTGTCGTTTCCCTGCAGCACCAGAACCAGAGGTGCCTGCCTTCAACATCAAAAGCTCAGCACGGTGATTCAAACGCACGAAGCACCTCAGAAACACGGCAGCACCAGCCAGCACTTCACGGAATCAGCCCCCGGTGCATTTGTTTAGCAAATGCTGACATTTCCCCACCAGCCATCGCAAGAGGCTCTCACATGACAGCCCAGAGCCGAACAAACATTGCGCTTCCGCCTCTCCCTGAAACTTCCACTCCCCAGCACACACACACGGCGAAGGTTTACTGCTTGTGTGCTCACACCAAACACTCTGAGCTTGTGACAGGTTCTGTGTGGTGACACAGAGATCAGACAGATCCCACCTCTAACCACGTCTGTCCTACGTGTTAAATTACGGCGTGTGTGCACCAAGAGCCCAGGACTGACCAGCACCTGCTCTGAACTTCCACGGCTCCTCCAGGAGCTGCAGTGCCTTCCTGGACAGCCCCTGGGAGCTGCCTTGGAGCAATCCTGCCATTATTCCAGGCGAGTCCCTGCCATGTAAGCAGTGCTACACCTGCACTGAAGTCACCGTCAGACACGGAAAGGAAACCAAATGAACAACAGCCACAAATGGCAGGACACGATTAACTAATTATGAGCTACCTTATTAACACAGAACTAATCCACAGCTGTTTAAAGGTAGCAAACCTAGATGGAAATAATTAATCTAATTACGTGTAACAGAAATTCTCCATAAAAGTCATCAAGGAAAACGCTTTCTGAAGTTTCCCATCCTTTTGCTTTTTATTGTCAAGGAACGCTCCACAGCTAATTTCCAGGGCGCACAGGTTCCCTGGGTAAAGCTGCTTCTCCCAGGCTGTTTTCAGCTGTGTCTCTAAGTCAGGTGCTTACACTGATCTCTGGTGGCAGTCCTGTACTTCAGCTCTGGAAATCCAAGCATTGAGACACCAGCCCAAGCTGAAAACATGACATCTCAGCAGAAGTGAAGACACCCTGCGCCCATTTCAATGTTAAATTAACACAAAACTGACACTATTGAGCTTGCCCCTGGCAGTATTTTCCTCACTAAGTCTGACACTGAGGACATCCCTCATGGTGCCTTGTACTTTTGCAAATCATCACCCTGACCGGCACTTAGAGCTGCTCTGAAAACCAAAGGTGCCTCCACAGCCTAGAAAGAAAAATCTTCTGGTGGACACTCAAAAACCCAAAAGTTTTATGCCCCTTCTCTTTCCTTGCTAGGAGTACACGAGAGTATCCACACGATTTCTGCTTCCACGGATTTCACAGCAGTACCACTGGGTAGATGTCTCATCCATTTTTAGACCTCAACAAGTATTGATGTCGAAACCACTGCAGGTATCCCACACACAGAGAAGCAAAAACACTTTGGGAACAACCAAGTGCATGAGGAGCAAACCTAAATCCTCCCATGCGTCACCCAAGACTCTGAACAAAAGATCCCGAGCAAATCTGGAAATACCACCTCATGTTCACTCTGTGGGAGCTCCAATTTAAAGTGGCCAACAGCTTGGAAATTATTTTTTTCAGAGTCAAGCAGGAAGAGCTGCAGATTCAGAAACGCAGGCGACTGCTTGAAACCTGGGACGGTGCAAATCTGCAGGAATACAGAGCCCTCCTTGACTAGCAAGACTCTGGCAGAGGGTCTGAAAGAGCAGGATGCTTCTGAGCTCGATCCAGTTTCTCAGCAAGAGCAGCAAGAACAAGCAGTCTCACAGATGGATCCGCGTGGGAGGGAGAAAGGATAAAAGTCTGCCTCGGGAGCCTGTTCCAGCTGCTACCGGAGCCTTGCAGGAGTCGGCACAAATTGGGCAGAGCTACCTATAAAAATCTACTGTCTTGGCTTTTTCTGAAGCCCTCTTCTTTCCCAGTTCCATGTTTTTCCTCCATCCTACTATTTCCACATTCGAAGGAATCCAAATCAGATAGCTGAAAGTAGTGCTTGACAGAAGGTGAACGCAGACTGGGAGTTTATCCTGATTCTTCATTCCTGCCTTGCAGATCACCCTCGCTACACACACTCAGGAGCACAAAAATCAAAACTCCTTTCATATGCTTGACTGAGAAGTGATTAAAAATGGAATATTTGAGGCCAGGTTGGAAGCTGAACCAGTGAGGGGCAGCCCTGCCCATGGCAGGGAGGAGGAACTAGATGGTCTTTCAGGTCCCTTCTGACCCAAACCCTTCTGTAATTCTGTAATTCCATATTCTTTTTTATCCAGAATTCCCCCAATATTTCCAGTGCCAGGAAGAGGTTGTGTGGCCGGCAGACAGGGAGCTCACCTCACTAGCTGAAAGTAATTCTCTACCTGGGGTTGTTTTTCAGCTCCTCAGGCAGGCAAAGGCAGAGAGAAAAACATTTACCTTTTCTCTTCATGTACTTGAGCTGTTCCAGCCACATCTGAACTTCTTGTTCCTTCTGACAAAGAATCAGAATTACTGGTCACTAGCTGTGCCTAACCCATCTGGTCTCCCAGCATAAAATAGCTGAGTACATGTGTCATCAATCACTGTTAATTACTTCATTAACTTGAAAAAAGAATATTGACTTTTTTTAAAGAACAAACATTGTTTAAGGTCAGTCTAGTTCTTTCTTTTTTTTTTTTTTTTTTTTCTTAATTGAATGCTATCTGATTACCAAGAGAAAATAATTTAGTCTGAACACTGAAGCAACCCTGCCACATAACTGGTGCAGGAGACATTTCCCCAAGACTTTTTCTGGAAGGGCCAGTTGGATCCAGAAGCTTCGCGCTGTTCCCCAGAGCCCCGTGCTCACCGCGCTGCCGTTCCCACCTACTGCCCCCATGGCTCTGGCAGTCCTGACCTTTGTCGTGCTCTGGGAAAGAAACATTCCCCAAGGTCTCCACAAACACGTTGCATCACTGTGGAGGGGACACTTAGCCCTCTGCTGTCGGCTGCAAAACAGTGACACAGGGAGAGACCACGGCTGTCTGTGCGCTCTCACCTGCAGCAGATGCGCTGCCAGCACGTGAAACCAGGCAGGAGCCACACGGTGCCATGCAAACGTGCCCCTGGGCTGTCCCCCTGCTTCAGAGGCTCACTGGGGTCACCTCCTGGGCCCAGCACGAGCTCACCTTCCTGCCAGGCACAGGGGTCTCTCTCTGCACCTGCTCAGGGAGCCTTGTCCAGCCACCTGCTCTGGAGGAGCCACTTTAACTCAGTGTTTTTTACGTTTTTTCATGCCTCAGTTACCGGCTCAAACACTGCCCACCTCCAGAAAGCTATTTTGTTTGAAGGCATCCCCTGTCACTCATGCTCCCCAACATCCCATAATTCTGCCCCCAACCCGGGCTGTGCTTCCCAGCCCCCGCTGCGGGAGTGTGTGCGGCTCACTCGAGCACCCTCGACCTTGGCTGGTGCCCAGCTCATCAGGCACAGCACACCCTCACCCACAGAAGCTCTGCGATCCCATCAAGGGTTCCCAAGTTTACATTTTTGTGTGTTTTATTCCTCCTGTCTGGCACTGAGTGTGAATAAGGATACCAAAACACTGCACTTCCCACAGCCACCCCATCAGCCAGACCCCAGTCCTGATGAACTGCATGGGATCATGGAATCTCAGAATGGTTTGGGTTGGAAGGGACCTGAAAGAGCACCTCTTTCCAACCCCAAGTGTGGTGCCACTCTGCCATTTCTCCTTTTAAAGGCTCTGCCTTCCTACAGCCCATAAAAATGTCTTACAGCCTATGAGTGCATTGTGCATTTGTGTATCTTGCTCAAAGGAACTTTACATAAATCCAAATTTTACCTTTGAGCATAAAGGATAATGCACCAAGCAGAAAGCAAGAAATCACAACTCCACCTTTAAAGTGCAATATAATTTGCTTTCATTTGTTGGGAAAACCTGTTCTCCTCTCCCCAGCATCACGTGAAAAAGTGATGCTGACCTGTGCTCACAGCATCCCTCTGCTCATGGGACCATCCCTCAGGACACAGCAGTCCTGGCACCCTGCTCAGTCCCCAGCTCCTCTGCCAAAGCTGCTGGGACTCCAAGCCCCTGACTGCTGATAACTGAACAGGCAGGAATCCTCATGGGAAACTGAAAAAAATCTATGGCTTTATATTTACAGGGGTTCCACGACTTCCAGTTGCTCCATCACAAGTAACATTTAAATCACAAGTAACGTTTTCGAGCCACATCCACGGCCAGAATAGAAAACCAAGTCAGCCACCACAAACCTGTAAGTTCCTGTGTTGTATCCCTCTGAACAGGGTTACATTTTTCATGACTAGCATCACCCTTTAATGAAAACTAGAATCTTCAGGCAAATATTTCAGTCTTAAAAGCTGACAAGCAAGAAAAGCAAGGAAGGAACAACTGGCACTACTCAGACCCAAGGAGGTTTCAGGTTGTTGATTATATATTTATCTGTTTTATACCACCACCAAAGCCAAAAAGGAACAAAACCCTTTAAAGAAGTACCTGCAGATTACCTTGACAGACAAAGAACAGCAAACTTTTGGGAACTTCCTTTCCAGGTGTTGCTCCCAACATCACAGTGGTTCCTTAACTCAGTGAGAAGAAAGGGCTCCATTTACTTTAGGATTTACACCACATTTTATATGGCCCGTTTTGCCTGTTTGCACAATGTGAACACAGCAAGGCAAACTGGAATTGGTCTTTGAAATAAGAAAACTGGACTGTAAAGCCACATATAAAACATTGGATGCATTTCAAGGGCTGACACAGTACCTGCCACGGGGGCTTTTTAGGGTATGTTTTACAGTACTGTCAGTCTCCAGTTGAAAATGGACTTCAGCTCTGTGTCCCCAGGGAGGCCTTAGAGCCCTAACATAGGGTTTGGGTTGAAAGGGACCTTAAAGTCCATCCCATTCCACCCCCCTGCCATGGGCAGGAACACCTTGCACTCTCCCAGGCTGCTCCAACCAAGCCCCAGTGTCCAGCCTGGCCTGGGACACTGCCAGGGATCCAGGGGCAGCCACAGCTGCTCTGGGCACCCTGTGCCAGGGCCTCCCCACCCTCCCAGCCCGGAATTCCTTCCCAAAATCCCATCCAGCCCTGCCCTCTGGCAGTGGGAAGCCATTCCCTGTGTCCTGTCCCTCTATCCCTTGTCCCCAGCCCCTCTCCAGCTCTCCTGGAGCCCCTTTAGGCCCTGGAAGGGGCTCTGAGTTCTCCCCGGAGCCTTCTCTGCTCCAGGTGAGCACCCCCAGCTCTCCCAGCCTGGCTCCAGAGCAGAGGGGCTCCAGCCCTTGGAGCATCTTTGTGCCTCCTCTGGACTTTCTCCAGCAGCTCCACATCCTTCTGCTTTGACCCCAGGGCTGGGGCAGCTCTGCAGGTGGGGTCTCACCTGAGCGGGGCAGAGGGGCAGAATCCCCCTTGTCCCTGCTGGTCTCACTTCTTCTGATGCAGCTCAGGATATGGGGTTTGGGATTTCTGGGCTGCAGAGCACTTTGCTGGGTCGTGCTGAGCTTCTCATCCACCAACACCTCCAAGCCCTTAATGGCTTTTCACACTAAACAGCACAGACAGAATATTCCTCCCTGCAACTCGCTCCTCTTTCAGGGTGGGAATGAAGCAAAGTAATTTACACCTGCTTTGGTCCCTCTTCAGCCTTTTAAAACATCAAAGCCCAATCTTCGGGGTCTTTTTTTCACTTTCCTGGCCTCGGGATTTTGCACCTTTGCATGCTCCTAAATCTCCTCCTGTAACTTCTCACTAACAGCTCCAGCTTCCAGGAGAAATTGCTTGGCTTTCAAGGTAAGCTGCCATTAGTCACCAAAGCTCTGCTCTGCAGAATCTCCCCTCACCTTATCCACCTTATCACCTGCTGCTTGGGATACCCTGAAATAAATGAACAGGAAAGGATTCAAGGTGAAAACAAAACAAATCCAAAGATTTGCATGTAAGCAGTAATCTGGATACATCTCGTACCTGACAGGAGGTTGTACTGAGGTAGGGGTTGGTCTTTTCTCCCTGGTAACAAGTGACAGGACAGGAGGGAACAGCCTCAAGCTGTGCCAGGGGAGGTTAACGTTGGATATTCAGAAAAATTTCTGCATGGAGACAGTTGTCAGTCCCTGGGCAGTGCTGGAGTCCCCATCCCTGGAGGGATTTAAAAGCCGTGTGGAGGTGGCACCTGGGGACATGGGACAGTGCCAATGCTGGGGGAACTGTTGGACTTGATGATCTTAAAGAACTTTTCCAACCTAAACGATTCTGTGTTTCTATGAACATAATGATTAACAAGTTATATTATGGCAGAGGGGGAAAAAAAATGGCCTGAGAGCCAATGCCTGCAGCCACCTCCAGCCAAGTGCAGCCCCTTCCTGAAGAAAGCCAGGCACAGCCACAGCACGCTCCGACAGACAAACACCTCCTCTGATGTCAGGCGGCTGAAAATTTACATTTCAGCACCAGTTTTACATTCAAGCAAAGTGCGGGGCCACTGCAAAGCAAACACGACTCCCATTACCTCAGAGCACTCGGCATGCAAAGCACACTCCAAGGCTGGGGCGGGGGGAAGGAGATTGCAGGAATTTTTTCCTGAAATGGAATGGGGAGATAAGATCGAGTGAAAAGGAGCAGAGGCTGCTGACATATCTAGACTCCCAGAAGCCAGTAAATATGCAAATGAGCTGCCAATTCTGCCAGTAACACTCAGAACCAACTTTGATTCTGCTAAAATATATCGCATTAAACAAGGGAGATAAGCCCAGCACTGCATCTACACAGAGCAGCTCCCTTTGACCAAGACAGCTTTACTTCTCACTCCAGGAAATCCTGAACAAAGCTTTCTATTCAAAGAGTCTCCACTCTGACTATCACAGTGTTTATGAATAACTTTGTCCATTTACCTTTCCGTAGTCCGATTTGCAAGTACTATTAAAAACTCTCCATAAAGCCATAAACTGCCCTGGAAAAGCTGCATCCAGTACCAGTCACAAATCCTTCCCCAAACCAGGAAAGAGCTTGTTGCCCCAGAGCCACAAACAACAAATTTCACACGAGATGTCAGAGAGGAAAAAATAAAGGGTGTGTTGAATGTGCATCCCCGGAGACAGCGATTACAGAGCAAGGGCTGAAGTTGATGTGACCTGATAGTGGATGATAAACTCAGGAGATGATAAAGGCATTCCCTGGACATCCATCTGTTGTCCTTGGGGTTTGGACAGACACACCAGGCAGAAATATATACAGATATACGAAAATACGAAATGTAGACATGATTTGTTTTCATACATATGAAGTATATACGTGTGAAATAAACAGATGTATACTCAAACACCAGAGGCAGAGAAAGCATTTCTTATTTTCACTCCATTTTATCTGCCTACCACCTCTGAATCAGCGAAATGAGCTCAAAGGCCAGTGCTGGCTACAGTCTGAGACACACCGTTTGCACGCTGCTAAGCAAGAGCAAAAGCAGCTCTCCCCTGCCAGGGCAGGGACTGAACTCAGCCTCAGTGACTGATTCCATTCAATGAGGCTGCTCCCGAACAGAGGGAAAACAGTGCAACCTGCACCCCTCCTCGACAGCCCTTGGCCGCTCCTCTGAGATTCCAGCACACAGGGAAGAGCATCGAGAACTTCAAGCAACTGCCAGCATCAAAAAATAGGCATGTACAGAAGCTAGGAAGATGTAAAAAATAAAAACCAGACCTTCGCAGGCTGAGTAAGCCTCCCACGTGCGGCACAATACAACAGGAACAATTTCCCCAGCAATGCCAGGCTCTGCAGGGACATGAAAGCAGGCTCCAGCTCTCCAGGAGCAGGGAGGCCTCGGGAATTCCCAGGAGCAGGAACCCATCCCCACACCTGTGGCAAACACAACAGAGAGCAATCCAACAGGAGACGGCTGGGGAAGGCTCCCAGTGCTGCAGGAAGGTTATGACAAAGCAGGTTTGCTGGCAGGGAGGAGAGACAGAAACACAGACAGGCTGTGAGAGCCTGCTCCAGGAGAGCAGAGCCTCGGGAAGAGGGAATAGCCCAGCAGCTGGGAAATGCCAGCCCAGGAAACAGCTGTGCTCACCTGAGCTCAGTCCCTGCTCCTTCCCAGCACTGCCCGGGCAGGAAAACAGCAGGACTGTCCCTGTGTGTGCCTCAGCTCCACAGCCACGCTCGCTGGCTGGCTCCAGCATATGCTCAGAATTCCCTCATCCCTGTTCCGAGGCTGCGATAATTCCCATTTTCGTTGCCAGTGCTAGGAAGGAGCCTCTGAGCTATATGCTGAGGCCCTGGAATTTAAATATACGATAACACTGTAAATAAAAGGAAACAAATTCCTTAAGGAAAACCTTTTCACATGCCAGATCAGTTCCCAATAGTAACTGCTCTGCTTTGACAAGAGATAAATATTTACAGTCTGAAACAGAGAACACCTTGTGTTGCAATACTGGAGCGCAAACCTTGTCAGTCCTGGTATCCTAAAGAGAGGGTTTTGATATTTAAAAGAAAAAAATTAGACACAAACCCCCAAGCTGAGCACTTAGAAGCACACACACATTATTGTGCTCATTTACCCCACCAAAACAAAAACCTGAAGGTAGTCACACAGAGAAATTGTCAAACATGCTGAATCCAGAACAGATTTTCTCAAAAGGAGACCTCATCCCCCAGGGAATGTAGACAGTTTACAGCAGAAGTCTAAATTATTGCCAAGAATATGCTGCTTTTTTTTTTATTTATTTAAATATAGTCTAAGTTGCTCCTCTTAGACATTCCTCTAGCAAAAGCAGATACTGAAGATTTTTCTTACTGGAGGCAAAAAAGGCAGCAAAGAGGATCAGATGTCCACATCCAACTCCTTGGACTGGGGCATTCCAAACTGGGAATACCCTCGGAAGAGGGGAGAGAAAGCCCAACAGCTAAAGCCTGAGCTATCTCTGAGCTTCCAGCGTGACTCCCAACCTCCGGGCCTGATCAGCTCCTTCCAGCTAAGGAAAGAATGTGGGGAATGTCATTCATACTGGCACTTGGGAAGATCGAGGAATGGAAAGTGCACGATGACTGGATATCCCTGTCCCCAGGAGGGCGATAAGCCTCGTGCAAGGAGATGCTCTCATTTCTGCATGGCTCAGGTTGCTCGGGTTTGCTGCCATTTCAAACGAGGTAAACACCTCATTAAACATGAGTGCTTTTTTTTGTCTGTGCAGTCCAAGCTCCCGTTTCTAAGAGGATCTGCACGAGGCCAGCCTGGCTGAGCTGTTACACTACAGGATCTCATATCTGAGGTGCAATTTTCCTCACCCAACTGCTGTTTGGGCTTTTATGGCCCGCTCCCTTTGAAGTGGGGCAGCCCGGCCGCCGGCGGGCCGACGGAAGAGTTCAATGTCTACCTGCCACTCTCAGTTTCCTTACTTCCTTCTCCCCTTCCCAGGAATTATTACCCTGTGCAGAGCTTTCCTGCCTCGGCCTGGCTGCTGCCAGGACCGGTGTTGCTCCACGACCCCATCCCTGCAGTCAGCCAAGCCTTATGTTCCGTGCACAAGTTCTCCCTTTGCTCCCCTGCTTCCAGCATCCCTGCACAGCAGTTTATTTTTAGACCAGCATTTTTAGAGCAAAGCCCAGAAGCAGCACACTTTCGGTGCCAAACAGAATTCAGCTGTGATTCTAATGCTGTCAGCTGGCAGGAGGACACTTGGGTTTGGTGGCCACAGAACACTGGTGCAGCTCCGTGGCTGCCACCCAGGGCCACTGCTGACCCTTGGGCTTTTCCTGCAGTGCTCTCCCAGCTGCACACAGCACTGGCCCTGGGTGGCCACAAGGCTCAGCCCAACACTGCCACGCCACTCCCCTCTCCGGCAGAGAGGTTGTTTTCCCCTGTGTGTGCAGCCCTCTGCACAGAGAAGGATCCGATCCCCCCCTCTCTTCACACCAGCAGTGCCACGCACCAGGCAAGAATCACAGAACCACTGAGGCTGGAAAATACCGCCAAGGTCATCAAGTCCAACCTCAGAGCACCGAGTGCCACATCCAGTGGTTTCTTGAACACCCCCAGGGATGGTGACTGCCATTCCCTGGGCAGCTCCTTCCAATGCCTGACAACTCTTTCAAGGAAGAAATTCTTCCCGATGTCCACCCTAAAAGTCCAGACAGAGAACTGTGCTGGCCCAGGAGAGCCCAGAGCTTCCCCCTTGGGTCCACATGAACATTTATCTTTTGGGGTCACCACTCACAGCCAGCTCAGGGCAAAGGGGAGATCCCTGCTGGCTTTACCAGGTGCTGGATCAAGCCCTTAACCACCAATAGAGACAAGGGGAAGTGCCTCAATATACAAAGCAAGGCTCCTGCCCAGATTTATCATCAGCCTTCTGGGGTCAGAGATGGTTTTCAAGTTCTAAATACCAATATTTGCCTTCTTTTTACTATAGCTTGCTGTTTTCAGTGCAATTATAGCATAAGAGAATCAGCCCCACCAGGTACCACCTTTTTCTGTTGACAGAACACAACCTAGTAGAGGCAACAGCAGCAAAGACACCCAGACATAGCAGCTGAGATGAACAAAACCGTGTTATCTGTGTAAATCCACCCAAAATCTGCAGGGATGGCTCAGAAAATTGCACAGTAAAAGTATTTTCTACTCTCAACAGCTCACAGAACGTTCTCATGAACAAGACTGCAGTGACAGGGCCATCTTCTCCGAGGTATAAAGCAGCCAGGGACAGAGCCACACTTTGCCCTGAAATCACATCAAGCCTTTTTGTCCACTGACCCAGAAGTCTCCAGCTTTCCTGCAGGTTTGATAATTCATAACACAAAACCTCAGATTACTTTTCCCTGTCACGAGCTGGTGGTTTTTGCAAAGCTTCAAGCAGGAAGTGTTTTTCCTAATGTTAAATATTTCATTCACTGTTATGATTAAGCCCATCCTCAAAGGCTCCATCCGAGGCACAAGGAGCAGAAGAGGCAGCAGGGATGAATGAGAGGATGAAGAAAAGCCTGACAAGGAGAGGCAAACACAGCCCCCAAGGAAGCATTAGATACCCACCATGTACAATCAGAATAAATACTCCTTTCTAGTCCTCTCCCTCCTCCTTTGATCATGCTTCCAGGTCAATATCTTGTGAGAGGCAGTCCTGACTCAAACGTGTCCTTCAACCCCCACCAGGATCTGACAGCAGGTATCAGTTGTGGAAATAAATAAGTAAAGAACATTTCCTCCCAACCAAAGCACTGCTGTTTGATTCAAATAGGAAATCTGTCTTGGGCAGGAGAAATGCGCAACAGAATCCATATGGAGAGTCATTTATTTTGGGAGGTTCACATGCATCAAGCAGTGAGGAAGAACTGAAAGGCAAACACAGGTCACGGTAGCCAGTGCCTGTGCCAGCCCACTGGAAGGACTGGTCACTCAGCAGGACATCCAACACCACATCCCAACACACCTGACTTTGTGTGGCCTCTTTCCCTTGCCTTCCCTTCCTATTCAGCACAGAGCAAGGACAAGACACGAAGTTTGAGCGTTCTCACCACCCAACACACCCGGGCCCTCTTTGCCCTGCTGAGTAAGAGCAGCAGCAGCACTAAAACGTGGAGAACTTGGACGTTCCATGCAGCAATTCCCACCACAGCAGGGCTCAGGGGCACAGGATCCAGGGGCTGGTTTGCTGACCAGCAGCAGAAACAGCAGTGTCAGACCAGGCTTTCTGCTTTGCATGGGGAGCAAAGAGGGGCTGAGCTTTGTGACAACCCAGCAGAGATCCTGCTCACATTCACGGAATCGTTAAGGTTGGGAAAGCCCTCTAGGACCGTCGAGTCCAACCATTAACTCAGCCAGAGCTGTTTCTTTCCCTGCCCCTGAAGATGGCCCAGCAGCACAACCTACACTCAAACTGCACCATCTCCCTGGGAAGGCGGCAGGAAACTGCACTTCACTGTGTGCTGGCCCTCCCCAGCTTCAGGAAAGCTGCCAGCCTTCATCCCCTCCAGCAAGACCTCCCCAAGAAACATGATCCAGTATCCTCTGAGTTCCTCCAAAGCATTCTGCGCTCCCTTTTCCCCAAGCAGTCTGAAGAAATAAGCCAGGCCTCCCAGCAGGACGCACATCCCGCTGTGCTGCACGAGGCCGAGCTCCGTGTCACCGTCCTGGTGACCTTGCTCACGCCATGACTTGGAGAGGTCCCCTCTCCTGACTCACCCACAGCGCGAGGGACAGCGATTTGATTTTATTGCAAGTCTCTGCTGCCTGGAGAAACGACTCTCTTCATTTGAACAAATGAGTTCCACATATGCAGAGCTGTGAAATACAACCCAGCCTGCAGGGAAGCTCAGTTTTACCCACGAATCCTTCCTTCAGGACTCCTCCTGACAGACAGTCTGCACACAGCTCTTCCCCTTCCGATGCTCACTGGAATTCCATGATTCCATGATCATCTGGCCCGCAGTTGGACCCACTGCATCCAAAGTGGGAGCAACAGGCCATCTTCCATCTCGTCCCACCTCCTTCCAAACCAGAGTTCTCAAATACCTGCCCATTGCTGCCTTGCTCCTTCTCCCTGCCTTGAGCTCCCCAGTCTAAAACTCACACGCTGTTCCAGTTTGCAGAACCCTCGTTGTTACAAAGGTGCGAATAATACCATTTTTCTTCACTTCTGTGCACGTTATTTGAGAAGAGATGCAAATCTCACCACTCCACGTGCACATGAACCTGCAATAAAAGGCAGCCCATTTTCTTTGCTCTCCAGGAGAACCACCTGTATTGAGGATTTCACCAGAATCCGCAGCAAACAGCAACAAGAACTAGGTAACTGTAGCTCGCATGGGGGAAAATGTAACCTTCCAAATGCTTTTCTGGGAATTCCTTGGGAGCAGCACACACCAGGATGAATTCCTTGTTTCAGGCTCCCATTGAGGACCCTTTCCTTGGAGATAAAGTTTTGTCCAGCACAACCGCAGAACTAACCTGAGCATTATCCTCCCTGAGCAAATGCAACATAAGCTGTTGCAGCACATCAGGAAAACCCAGGCAGGAGAAGGATGTGAAGCGCCTGGTGACAGCCCAGTTATGAGTAACTGCTATTCCTCAAGTTGAAGCTAACACAAATTCTACCAGCAAACCAATGCTCTCACGTGCACGTGACAAATGGAAGTTCATTTTACACGGAACAAGACACAGTGTACTAATGCTCACAGAATTTAACTGTAATTAAGTCTCGCTGACAGACACCTCATTAAAGCGCCACTTCTCCAGAAAAATTAATAAAGTGAATTATTTCCTACGTGTGAAATATCAGGGGTTTTCACTGCTCATGAAAGATACATGGAGTTCAGTTCAACTGGATGTCAGTGCTCCCCAGAATGAAGGAGTGACATGCTTAAAAAGACATTTAAAACAACACATTGCTGTGCTGCCAAAACCCAGGCTGAGGTGCTCAGCCCCTGCACGTTATTTTATCCTGTGATGGCAGAAAATAAAACCCTTAAAATACAATTCTTCACCCAGCAGATACAGACAGAGAGATAAATAGATAGATAAAATCACTGGCTTGTTATTAGAAAACCATACTAAATTAAGATGACCTAATCTTGGCCAAACTAAAAAGAGGATTCTCATGACCCAAAGACCCAGTTTCCAAATGGCAACTTTTTGGGGTTTAAATGCTTCTTATGTGAGGAACAAAGGTTCAGCCATTGATGAGAGGGGCGGAGGGCTGAGTGTGCCCAGGCCCACCAGCCAGCACACATTCCTCTGCACTGGGAGATGGTTCTTGGAAGCACATTTTAACCAAACTTCTCTGAGGTAATATCCAATACGAAAACGAACTAAAAAAAAATGAAGCTGATCAAGATGTGCCCAGTAATGAATGCCATGAAAAAGGCCTGAATTTTCAGAGGAGAAGGCCAAGCTGTAATTTCTTGCAATGGGAAAACCACGGAAGCTTTCCAAGAGATTTTTACAGTCTTTTTCTAATTGTTCCCCTTTTCAACATCATTATGCACTTTCCTGCTTCTCTACCCCCCTTCATTTCATCCATTCTCCCCCCCCCAACTTCTTCTAAATGCTGTGAGGCAGCTCCTTTAAGATAGCCTGAAACATAGTGCAGATTTTTCTCTCCTCCTCCTCTCGGTTTAAACTGCCCAAATCTTTCCGGTGAAGAAGCATTGCCCAAAATCTGCTCGCTATTCAAGCAGCCCTGGCAATGACAAGCAGCACTTCATGAATCATCTGTTATATATTGCCTTATCAACACGGTCCACTGCAGGAGAAAGCAAACCTGGCCCACTTTGGGGCTGTGCATAACACAATCAAAATGCAAGTGGCATTAATTACAGGAGGGCTCTGAGGAGTTCCCTCACCCAAGGATTCAATATAGGCTACACATATATATATTTATATTTATATATATATATATATGAGGCAATGTAAATCAAACCAAAACGCTAACAGCCATTTCCTCCCCCCACCACACACAGCTTTTACTTTAATATTTTAAAGAACTATTTACCCCTTTTACTGGTTTCCAATATTGTCATATTTCTAATTATTAGAGCAGACAGCTTTAGTGTTTCTGCTGTTTGTCAGCTTCAGCTATTTGAGGCAAACACACATATTTTCACGGGGGTTTTCCCCCCCCCCAAGCCAGACCTCTAAGCTCAGCAAGTGAGGGGAACCTTGCACTGCTCTGTTTCCTTCCACTGCTGTGGAGCATTGGCATGCTTGGACCTGGGGAACCTGGAAGCAACAGTACATGGAAGAGAGAAGCTATCCATGAGGGAAGGGGGCTCAAAACTGAAAAGCAATTGTGAATTCAGTGACAAGACACATCCCATCAGCTTCTCTGCACAATGAAACACAGGCCTACAAAAGCACAAACTCAAGGGATTCCAGCAGGACTCTGATAAAATCTAAACCCATGGAGACTCGGTAGCAGGATTGAAAAAGATGATGGAAACCTGATGGGGTAGCTGGAAACAAGCTAAAGGTGAACTGGCAGAGCAATGAAGTAGAATATGACACCACCAAAGAAGCCAGCAAGAAGAATACTTGGCAAATATTTAACAAATGTCATTACCAGTGGCCCAATAACATCTTCAATTAATATTTCCTTGTGGTTTGGGACAAGCTCTGCCATTTGGAACAGGCCAGCAACACATCCCACTGAGCAAATAAACTCCTCTGTGGGTACTCAACCATGGGTACAAGACAAGTGAAATATGGTCCCAAAGGCTGGGGTTTATATTTTTTATATATAAATACAAAATACACAGGGCCAAGGAGTGCACAAACACTTCTTCAGCTGGAGGAGAACACCAAAGAAGTGCTTTAACCCCAAAATGAAGCTGGCACAGCTGGGCAGTGAGCACTCAGGTTCTCAAACCCTGAAGGGAGCATCACTTAACCCACACAGACCCAGGGGGACCTCGACAAAACATGGGGACAGCTGGTTCCAGTGACCTTACAAAAGTACAGCGTGGCACACCAGCATGGGAGGAATGCTGGGAGATGAAGGAAAACTGTCCTGAAATATGTGATTCTATCCCATCTTACGTATTTAAGGGCAAGTTTTAGTCTCAACACTTCATTTGCAATGTGTTTGGGCACTTCCTGTAAAGAAAGTCTGCAGCTTCCCCTGATTTGAAACCTGCAAGTGAACCTTGAGGACAAGTTTCAGACACTGCACCAAGTTTCTGGATCACAGAATCACCTTTAGCTGGCTTTGAAAGGTCTGTTCCCCAGAAAGCACAAAGCATTTGAAAGAGAGATACAGAGGGCAAACTCAGCTAAACCCACGGGCAATTTTAACCTTTATTTTGAACAAGTCCTACTCCTCACCCCTGCAGTCCCACAGGGGATTTAAAGTTGAAGACTCAACTCCAGCTTTTCACAGGCAGCTCCTGTGCTTCCACCTCTGTCCATGGGAGGAAGGAATCCTCCCCTGTGAGGGTGGGAGGCCCTGGCACAGGGTGCCCAGAGAAGCTGTGGCTGCCCCTGGATCCCTGGTAGTGCCCAAGGCCAGGTTGGACGGGGCTTGGAGCAGCCTGGGACAGTGGAAGGTGTCCCTGCCCATGGCAGGGGGTGGGACTGGATGGGCTTTAAGGTCCCTCCCAACCCAAACCATTCCATGATTGTATGGCAGAAGGATGAGAGAAAAACAGGCACTGACCATGGGGGCTGAAGTCACTCGTGCTCAAGCTGCTGCTCTCGAGGAGGGGGCAAACCACAAGGCTGCCACGTCACAGGCTGGTGCTGCAAGCAGAACAACCTGACAAGCTGGGCAAAGCCTCCTCCCAAAACCATCCCTCAGCTAACACAGGTCCATGGGACCTACAAACCTCCCCAACCAGGTGCTCCAAGGGCTCAGGAGGCAGGCTGGAGTTCAAGACCTTGAAGATTTGGGCAAAACACGTTTATTCAGGACAACCCATTGTTTCCTGCACCAACCTAAATACCTCCTATCAGCTCCTGCTACCAGGAAACTTCTTCAGGAGTTCATCAATCTCCAGGTGTCTGTAAACACATCACTCCTAGTTTAAAAAAAATCCCTCATTCTTGAATTTACCTTTTCTTGTATTTACTTTTTCCTGCTGTTACTGCACTGCTGTTTTTAATCTTTTCTGCATTAATAGGATGTTGCCTGCGAAACATAAGCACAGCAGAGAGTTGCATCTTCACCAGCACAAAGATTATGCAAGAAACTACTTTTATTGTTTTTATCTACTCATAGAATGGTTTGGGTGAAAAGGGACCTTAAAACCCATCTTGTTCCACCCCCCTGCCATGGGCAGGGACACCTTCCCCCAACCCAGGTTGCTCCAAGCCCCGTCCAACCTGGCCTTTTTTTATTTTCCTAGTGATTCACCATCGAAAGGCAAGAGAGAAAGCGAAACTAACTTCCACTAAGGAGTTCACCTGCATCCCACACCAGGACCTTGGTATCCTCCACCTGTTATCTCCCACCCTGGACACTCCCTGGGCTTCTCAAGAACTTGGTAGCTCACACTTGGCAGTTTTCCTCTACTTTAGAATAGTCTGTTTAGGAGATTTTAGGAGATGGCAGCACACAGACACAGACTGCTCAACAAACACCTCCTTCCAAGGGAATACAAGCTTTCCATGCCATAGGTGTGCTTTCCTTCCATGCCTCCATCCCACTGAGCAAATGACCAATTCTTCTGGTGTTCTGAGCTGATTTTCAAAATGCTTTTTCTAATCCTTTCTAAAGCTAAATCCTGAAGCAAAACAAACAAACAAACAGGGTGGCAAACTTAAAATTTTGAAGATTTAAATATATTTTTTCCCTAAGTTTAAACCACCAAGGGCACAGCTTAATATCAACACCAGGAATCTGTCAGATGCACACGCTAAAACACGCCATCCAAGGACGAAGGGAAAAAGCAGAGAATCCTGGAAAGCTGCATCTTCCACATTTCACTTTACCCAGAAAATCTGCAGTCGCTAAAACTTACTCTTTCTAACTGGGTGGCATTTTACATTTCCAAATGTAATTGAGTGAGCGTGTTGCCATGGCGACAGCAGGGTTCTGCAATAACTTTGTTGCCTTGTAATTGCTGTATATTTGTATACAAGCAGCTGAGCTTTCTTTAATTCAATGCCCTCAACTCTTCCAGCGAGGCTGCGGAGCGACGACGGCAGCTTTTTAGGCTGAGAACTCCGAACAGTGGTGCTGGAAACATCAGAGACGATTAAAACTCAGCGCCGCGACCGACCGCATTACACACACACACGCACAAAAAAAACACCACCACGAAACCCTGCCAAGAACCAGATTATTATATAAACTTCAGAGCTCCTTAGCTTTTAAAAATGCTGCCGTTACAACAACAACAACAACAACAACAAGAAAAAAGCACAATTCGGATAATTAACTCCAGGTAGATTTGGCACCGAGCGAAGCACTTTGAGGGCAGGGAAAAATGCAGCGCGAGTCCCACTTATTGACAGGGCATAATACCAGTAAATCAAAACGCGTTGGCCAGGGGATTATCCACTCGCTGTGGCTCCCAGGGCCAAAATAATGCTTGCTCCATCTCCCCGGCCTCAGATCAGCGTTATGAGGACAACGGGATGCAGCTGTGGGAAACGAGCACGGCACCGAGCTGCCTGGTGGGAAAGAAGTGGGGAAGACGGGAGAGAGCCAGTGCCTCGCCGCACGCCCCATCCCAGGGTTTTACAAGGCATTTTCACACCCTGAATCCACCCACACCTTCCCGACACAGATCCCCACTCCTTGGGAGCGTTTTCAGAGCTGTAATCCAGCCTGGAATATGAGGCAAGGCTGGAACGCGAAATCCCGCTTGTACGGGCGTTAGCGGTGACGAGCCTAATTTATGCAAATCTGCCAAAACAGCCTATCGACAGGCAAAAACCCCACCAAAGCCAGCACCCTGCACCACCGCGGAGTGGGCGCACAACACAATTGCGCAAGTGCTTTGAGCGAAGGGCAGGCTCCCTTCCCCTCCAGCCGCTGCCCAGCGCCGAGCACCGACAAATTATTGTTATGTAAATCCATCTGCTCCGCGGAGCTGTCAGGGCGCCGCCAACACCCCGGGCACCACATCTGGGGCGCGGGCAACATTTCGGGGGAGCGCCGGGATCGCGCAGCATCTTTCCCTGATAAATCCCTGCAGCAAAACCCACACGCGGCTGCCGGGCAACACCTCCCTCCCTCCGCGCTCCTCCGCCAGCCCCAAACCTCGGCTTTTCCTGCTTCATTTCGCCCGGGGCAAGCCAAGGCTTGAGGTTTCGCGGCGGCACACGTGCTACGTGCCCCCCTCGGCCCCCCAGAACCGGAGTGCTGGCGGCGAGGCTGCAGCCCTGGGCCTCGGACCTGTCACTGCCGCCGCCGGGCTCCCCGAGAGCGCCGCGCCGCCGAGGGCAGCACCCCCCGTTTTCTCCTCCCGGGCACAAGAAAAAAAAAAGCCATTTTGGGGCTCTTATTTTAAGAGGAGGTGGGTGCCGCGGGGCCCTCGGCCGAGCCCGGCAGCCCCGGGGAGCGGGGCGAGAGGACACAAACTTTCCCCAAGTCCCGCGCTATTCCCAGGATAAAGACGAGCGGAGGAGGCGCGGGGGGAGAGGATGGAAGAACCGACCCCGGGCCGCGGCCCGCCCGGCGCCGCA
>VZTE01001104.1:533319-543842 GCA_013397775.1 Eulacestoma nigropectus
AAAAAAGAACTCGTGTCGTTCAGCCATCTGGATTTACATAAATTCTGGGACCTGATGGGAATTGCTAACAACTTTGTCCCTCTCTCAAAATCTGCGTGTACATGGTGGTATATATACGCTGCTGCTTTTCTCTTTTACCTTTTTTGAGATATTTAGCATTTAAATTTTCATTTGAAAGGGCCGCCCTTATAAAAATCCCTGGCATATTGATCCGACCTTTAAAGTTGCTTTCTTTCCATGCTGTGAACAGGCTCCCCAGGGAATGGGCACAGCGCCGAGGCTGCCAGAGTTCCAGGAGCGCGTGGACGACACTCCCAGGGATGCACAGGGTGGGGTTGTTGGGGTATCTCTGCAGGGCCAAGGGTGGGACTGGATGATCCATCAGTAATTTCTCCATCCCTGGAGGTGTCCAAGGCCAGCTTGGATGGGGCTTGGAGCACCCTGGGATGGTGGAAGGTGTCCCTACCCATAGCAAGGGGTGGATTCTGGCAGTCCCATCAGCAATAACATTCCATTAACTTCAGCTTTCCATCTTACTTTATTTTTGAGATAATAATTTATGCCCATCAACTTAGAACCATTACATTTGAAGCTCTTTGCTGGAGCACACAGGCAGCATGGCTTGCCCTGGAGCAGGCTGGGAGTTTGGGGATATTTTCCCTGGAATACACACCTGAGAGCACCACTGGCATTAAGAACACCACTTTGCCTAAAGCTGGAGCCCTTTTTGTTTCGTTTTAGGTTCCTTCGGGCTCGTGGTCTGTTTGTTGTCCTTTGGCTGGTGAGGTTTTGGGTTTCCTTGCGTGGTTGTTCTGCCCTCTTTATTTGGGGCCAGCTTGTGTGCTCGGATGGATGGGTGAATATGTGTATAAATAACCTCCTAAATTATTTTTGAGTGCCAAGAGACCTGTGGGTGGAAGGGCTTCAGGGCTAGGATACCAAGGCAGGGTAATATTTGCTACGGCAACAGCTCTGCTGCTGGAGGTTGGTGTAGGACACACCTGTGGCAGCCAGGTGAGTGTCTGCCCTCCCTTGGAGTCCCCATTTCTGCTCCAGCTCAGGGGGGAGATTTGGTCCCAAACCCTTTGAACAGAGCTTACAACCAGTATTTTTGCGGTCGCTGCAGGTTGTGAGTGTGACCCACGTGTGTCCCCAGCCGAGCTGGGTGCTGTGGTGCAGAGCATTCTCCTGGCCGCTTGCCTGGCCACACCAGCTGCCTTCCCTCTCCGCACTGCCGGAGCAGTTTGGAAACAGGAAACGAGAGGAGCAAACTGTGCCCTGAAAGTTGCCATGGAGCGTGAGTTTTACCTTCAGGTTTTGATTGATGCCGTACCTGTGGCTGTGGGTGTGAGTACGTGTCTCTATTAATACCCAGTCTAGGCTAACCTGTGCATAATGGCAGAAAATTAAACCTTTGTCGTTGCTCATGTAGGGTAGACCTCAGAGATTCACAAGGGAAAGGCTCCTTGCTGTATGTTAAACCCAGCATATTGGCTATAGCTGTATATAGTCTGTTTTTGCTGTAATTGCAGCTGAAAAACTTACTCAGGAGCCAGTTGAAGCAAAAAATAAAAGTCTAAAAAAAAACCCCAACCCTGGCAGAGCTAATTCATAAAGATTTAAATAAAAAGCAATTACAGAACTTCCCGCCTACCTCCACCTCATCTTTAGCTGAACTCCTTGTTTGTCAGGAATGATTCCATTTTTTCCGTTCTCGAGCAGGAAACAGCCATCACAACACTCCAGCTAATTTCCCTCGCTAGTCACAGGGAGCTGGTGAAAGTAAAATAGGGCGCTTCAGCTTTCCACTCCAATCCTGCCACTCCACAGCCTAAAAAAAAAGAGGATAAAGTTAGGAAGAGAGCCAGCAGGAACTTCCTCTGGAGCCTAGACACCAGTGATGTGCTGGTGCCACTCAGTTCCTTGGAGAAAGTCAAGCCTAGACACAATTTCCAACCTGGTGATGGCTTCCTCTTCTTCCTCCTGATCATTCAAACACCATCACTGACCCTTCTTGGTTTTCCTGTCCCACCCGTCACCCTTCTGTGCTTTATCTCCCGTTCCCTGTTCTCCATCTTTCCCACAGCACAGTGGTTTACTCCTTTTTTTGCCAGCAAAAGGAAAACCCCATCAAGCCCACCTAACTTACAACACAGCTCTGATGGGACAGGGAATGTTAAATTTACATCGCCCCTCTCCTGTGTTTTCCTCCAACATACCTTTTACTGTAGAGTTTTGTTCTGTTGTTATTGGTGGTTTTTTTAGTCCTGGTGAATTTTGCTTCAGCTGGAGCTCCTCCTTCTCTCCTTGCACAACTCTTTCAGAGATAGACACCTCTTCCTCGCCCTGCTGCAAAATCCACCCCCCGTGCAGTCCTGTGTGGCTGCGAAGCAGGACAAGGTGGTTCTCCTCCACTGCTGAGCCCCCCACGCCCGCGTTTGGCTGCAGGAGCCGTTCCCCAGCTTGTCTGCACACCCGACACTTCATCAAGTCTGCAGCACTCAGGGCCTGGAGAGCTGGAATCCTGGAGCAGTAGGAGCCAGACTCTCAGAAACAAGTTATTGCTGTTGTTTTGGGCAGAAGCAAGTCCCTGTCCCCTACCTGGGGGAAAAAACGAGCAAGTGAAGTTCAAAATGAAGGTCACGATGTAAAGTTTGCTTTCTTCTCCATCCTTACACGTTATTTTTGCTGATGGAGATACATTGGATTGTTATGGCAGTCATTTTGCAATGACTGAGTACAATGCACTTTTAAAGTAAAACTGCTTGCTGAAGTTTGTTTCTAATATTTTTCTGGATTTGTATAAACTTCCTATTTGTTTAGGAGCTATGCTCTCAGCTATGTTATGGAATATCCTGACTTGGAAGGGATCCACAAGGATTCCTACTGCAGAGAGAAAAATTATTCTGTGGCCGTTACAATCCACTGCCCAAAAGTTCTTAGGGTGTCATCATCCCTCTAAATTAAACTGAAGAATTAAGAGTATGAAAGAAATCTCTTTTCCCCCTCAACTGATTTTTTGGTTCAGTCAATTTTAGTAGCACACTTAAGGCTTAAATTTAGATAAAGAGCAGAAGAAATAAATCTAAAATAAATATGGAATCTTTGTGAAGTCGAGGCTAGAATAGCTGTTGGATACCCTTAGTTTATCAGTGCTCATTTTCTGATTCTTAATAGTAAAAATAAGGGAAATGAGTATCAATTTATTATATTTATTTTCATCCGTGGCAGCTGCTGGGAGAAAAATGTGGGTTGTGTCTCTCTATAGTGGGGAACCTTAGAGGAAATATTGATCTATTTTTCTATTCTGTCTCTTTCAACCAGGAAAAAAAAAAAAAGCATCATCCAGGGTGAAAAACAATTAAAATCTAAATAAATGTAAGAAAAACGTGACTAAAGAAAAAATAGAAATAAAAATATTCGCAGCTTGGCCCCTGGGTGTTGGTTTTACGTGAAGATACTGACTTGCAGCTGAATGACGAGTAGGATATTTTTCTCTACTGAAATATTGATGGTAGATTACACTAAACCACAAACTATCTCCAGAAAGCCCATCATTTCTAATCCTAATGGTGTTTTCTTTCCCTTGGCTGACTGCTACATTCATGAGATGATGGCTTTATTCTATCTGGGGGAAAAACTTTTTACCATACAGCTAAATTAACTTGTCAAAAGACTTCAAACTTCGGAAGCTTTTACAGCTCGATTCAAAGCTATTATTCAGGATTGAATGAGAAGGCTGTGGACTGTAAAAGCTGGCAAAAAAAAAGTGAAAAAAAAAAAGAATTTCAGCAGCATTCAGGAGCTGAATGGAACGCTTACTTTTTGTTCAGGTTGTGTGTGTTTCATTGAGCTGTCTCGGAAGAGCTGGATTTTCGTATTTTAAGGCAAAGTGCTTCTTTCTGCTGCTCTGGAAGCTGTGACCCAGTCCGTGCTCTTTCACACACACTTGGTTATATTTAGTTTGTGCCAACCTAAATAAGTGTCAACCAGCTCTCCAGAAATGTGGGGAGCACAAAAGAGAACGGCCAGCAGCTAAATTGAGGCAGAACGAGAACACAATTAGACTTATTTTTATCCTTTTCTTTTAAAATCAGATCACAGACTATCTTACAGTCAGCTCCAGCTTTCTCATGCAAATAAAAATGCCTGGCTTCAGGAGCAGCAACTTTTAGATTTTGCAGACGAGGAGCAGCTGGCAGAGCTTGTGCTTGGAGTCTTTCCTGTCGCGGGTCCAATCTACTTTGGGACAAAGCTGGAATAAAAAGCCAAGCCGACAATTGCAGCCCCCGGAAGGGAACCCAGGGCTCTCTGGGAGAGCGTGCAAACACGTTCAGGATGCGGCAGGATGGGATCCACGGTGGCCAGCACGGGGGGTGGCCTGGATTCGGCATGTTCTGGATGCAGCTGCCTGTGGCTGCTCCGCAGGGAGCGCTGAGCACGGGAGCAAGCCTTAAATACAGCTTGTCACCAAGGCCTGCAGGGAGGTTCTGCCCTCCACCAGGGACCCACAGCTCACTCTCCTATTCAGGAACTGAATTAGAGTGCCTGGGCTGTTTGCGGAGATGCCCAGAGCTTGCAGCACCTTCAAGCTCAGAGCACGCAACCACGGAACGGGGGATCCAAGCCCACATCCCTCTTCTGCCTGGCAGGTTCCTCCTCCCGAGGGACCGTGGCCGTGGGGGCACAGGACAACATCCCTCCTGCTGCAAAGACAGGCCACTGAGCAGAGGGTGCACAAGAGGCCAGAGCAGGCAGGATGTCACCGTGCTTAGCTGATACGGAGAAGGTTGAGGAATGTTTGGGTTCTGGAATATCAGCACAGAATCATGGAGTGGTTTGGGTTGGAAGGGACCTTAGAACTCATCTTGTCCCATGCCCCTGCCATGGGCAGGGACACCTTCCACTAGCCCAGGTTGCTCCAAGCCCCATCCAGCCTGGCCTTGGACACTTCCACAGATTCAGGGACAGCCACAGCTTCTCTGGGCACCCTGTGCCAGGGCCTCACTGCCCTTGTGCCATAGAATTTCCTTCTAAATCATCATCCCCTGATCTGAGTTTAGGTTTTGAGGGAACCAGCAGCAGAGCACCAAGGTGTTTTAGAGCTCAGCACTCCAGAAGCCAAGTTCTGGAGAGCACTTAATTGCTGCCTTTGTAATAAGGTACCAAGATGATTTTAAGCACTTGAGACTTAAAGCTGCACTGATAGATGATGTGTGGGGAAAGAATTGCACGGACCTTTCAACTTCCCAGTTTTTCCTCCTCTGGTTTGTTGCTCTAAGGGTTGTTTAACCTCATTTCATGTGGGTCACAGCACTTCCTGAATCCCAATATCTATTAAAAAGCACCTGTGCTTTGCATTTGGCAAAACCTCAGTCGGCCTGTTTTCCCTTTCCTATGGCAAAACCAAAACCGCAGCCAGCTTTGGATTCAAATCCACTAGAAAGCACTAAAATACCTCAAGTTTTCTCCAGCTGCTCATCAAGGAGCAATCCCTGTGGTGCATCAGCTTTTCAGATCAAACCTTCCTGCTGCACGTGCAAGAAAAGGGCGAAAGGGCACTCAAAAAGCAGAGTAGGGCATTAAAATACAGCAAGGAGCAAGATCTGTTCCTGCTGAGGGGTGAGGGCACAGGGTGCCCAGAGAAGCTGTGGCTGCCCCTGGATCCCTAGAAGTGTCCAAGGCCAGGCTGGACGAGGCTTGGAGCAACCTGGGCTAGTGGAAGGTGTCCCTGCCCATGGCAGGGAGGGGGGAACGAGGTGATCTTGGAGCTCTTTTCCAACTCAAACCCTTCTGTGATTCAATGAATACACCTGAATTTGCTCACAAAATAACACATAAAATCTGAAAGTGAAAGCCTGGGGCTCACACCAGGAGGCTTTTTGTGGATATACAAGTCTTGTACCCAAACACATCATCCACAGATCATTCCTGCACAGAGGCATCTAAAGGAGGAAGATGCTCAGACCCTTAACTTCCCTCTTCAGGAGTTTTTTTCCAAATGCAAGCTCCTGAAATGTGGTAGCTTAAAAACTCTTGTTCCTTACGAGCACCTTCACCGAGTTCTTAAAAAGCATCACAGCGGAGCAGGACGTGCCAGCAGAAGTGTCCGGAATAGCAACAGTGGCATCGAAATCTTGAGAGGAATGTCTGAAAAGTCTGAAGGGTTATACTCAGCCCCTGTTAAAGAGCTGGGTGGGACTCTAGAATCCGGCCCTCATTTGCAGATATGTTGTTTAACAGAAATGTAAGAAGCGAGTGCTGGCCCATTAACCATAAAAATCAAGTTTAGAACATATTAGGATGAGACGTCAGAGGAGTCGAAAACCTCTGCAGCTCTGGAGATGTCTGTGTGTGTGGCTATAAAAGACGGGCAGAAGGGAGAGCTACTTCCCTCCTCCAGGATCACTAGGCAAGATCAGGCCTGTGAAAGACCAGGAGGTCCCTCTAGCTTTCTTCCACAAGGAAAAAAAGGAAGAAAAAAGGCAGACTTCCCATTCTGAAACAGAGCAGATCACAGAAACCCCGTGGTGCCCTGGACTAGATCCAAGGCCGGGACTGAATGCGATAGAATGGAAACTCAAATGGAAGAGTTGTTCCAAAAAAGCTGCAAGGCCGTGGGGAGCAGCCCAGAGCTGGAATGTGAGGAGCTGATACACGGATCAATAACACCCACACTGCAGAATGAGAGCTGTGCGTTCCCCCTTTTGGGAAAGGAGAGGTTTCAATGGGCTCCTCTAGAGGTGATGCTGCAATGGGATGTGCGTGCATCATTGCAGTGGGATTGGTCTCGGATGTTCACACTGTGATCCCAGCTCATGCACGTGGACCTTGATTCATCCTTGTCAGGAGCTTCTTATCAGGTGGCCTGCTGCACATTAAAGACTCAGTTATCAGCAGAGCCTTTGTCTTGTGTCAGGACGAGGGGCAGGATGTGTGCTGCTCATACACAGAGACCAAGGAGCAGCGATCATGGGGTGGGAAGTGTAGTGGTCAAAACTGGGATGTGCTTGTGTGTAACTGGGGAGAAAACAGAAGGTGGTGGGGCTTTTTTTCCCTGCTTATCTGGTCAAGGGAGTCGTAGAATCCCGGAATGGTTTGGGTTGGAAGGGATCTCAAAGCCCATCCCATTCCACCCTCTGCCATGGGCAGGGACACCTTCCACTGCTGCAGTCCCAGGCTGCTCCAAGCCTCGTCCAACCTGGCCTTGGACACTGCCAGGGATGCAGGGGCGGCCACAGCTTCTCTGGGCACCCTGTGCCAGGGCCTCCCCACCCTCACAGGGAGGAGTTTCTTCCCAATATCTAATCAAAATCTATCCTACTTCAGTGGGAAGCCGTTCCCCCTTGTCCTGGCACTGCAGGCCCTTGTCCCCAGTCCCTCTCCCGCTCTCTTGGAGCCCCTTTAGGTACTAAAATGGGCTCTAAGCTCTCTCCAGAGCCTTCTCCCTTCTCCAGGGTGAACACTCCTAGCCTGTCTCCATAGGAAAGGTGTTCCTGCCTTATCTCCAGCACAAGAACACTTTATCACCTTGCTTTTGGTAACCCCAGACAGCTCTTTCAGGGGAGATTACTTGTTAAATTATCCACGGTGCTACAGATGCTCGGCTCTTTATTTTGGTCGTATATTTCAACGAACAGTTTCTCCAGCAAACAGTGCAACAGCTGTGGCTGACAAAACTCCAGGGTGCCATCATTATCCTTTCTCCTGATAGAGACTGTCACAGATTTACCATCGAGCTTTGCCTTGGATGCTGGTGCTCTGCAGCCAGCCAAAAATAAAAGGGAGCTGGACAGCCTTCACATGGCAGAAGAAGGATTCCCAAGGTTGGAAAAGTAATGGAACTGCAATTGTCAGGCCAGAGCAAGGAGCTGTGTCCACAGGTACCAGAATATAGTTTGGATGTGACAGGGATCTGCAGTGATACACTCTCCCATGGTCGGCCACAGGGATCTTGCCACAAGACTGAGGATTTTGGAAGGTGGTCTCCTGTGCCAGCATGAAAGAAGTTCTCTGAAGATATATTATGTACTTCCAAGCTGAATTCCCAGGAGCATCCATCAGTTTGGAGTGCCTCAGTTACTGTCTGTCTACAAATCCATCTCTGAAGTCACACCCCAAAAACCTCTCCTGAGATTTCTCCTACAAAGTCAGACCTGGAAACCTCTTCAAAAGCATCCTTAGTCTTTAGCATGCAACTGTACGGAGTGTGAGGTCACACCTTGGGCAGGATACGTACCTGCAGCTCTTGGAATCATTAAGGTTGGAGAAGCCCTCCAGGATCTTCGCGTCCAACCACAAACCCAGCACCGCCGAGCCCACCACTAACCCACGTTCCCCAGGTGCCACACCGGCACATTTTTGAACACTTCCAGTGATCTCACCACTTCCTTACATGTCTGCAAGGCAACCTTCCCCTGGAAATCAGCTTCCCAAGCCATGAATCCCTCACTCATCTGAGATGCAAAGCCGACAGCCTTCGCTATTGGATTTCCTCTGCTGCCTCACAGGCAAAGCCGGCTCCCGCCGCCTGCCTCGCCAGCCCCTCTCAGCAGCAGCCTCCAAGACTTAATCCCGAGATTGTAGGGCTGTTCCATGGAGTCAGTGGGCTCTGTGGACGCCAGGTGAAGTGCTGGTTTCTGGGATGCACACACCTGAGCGCCAGGAACGGGGACCAGGCCACCAGGGAACACGGGAGCTTCGCAGCTTCCCCTCGCTGCCAGCCTGGACAGGATTCAAACCAGCAGAGAGATGATCCCTGCTCCCGAGGCATCCCATCTTCCTGGGTTTTAATGAGCCAGCAGGACAGCGCCCGTTACAGAACAGCAGCCTTACAGTTGGGTTTAAAGAAGCATTTTTGCTCTTCTGGACTTGAGCCCAAAATCCCGTTTGGAGTAACTCACATTCACGTCAGCAGAACAGCCCCAGCCAAACAGAAAGTTCTTCTTTTTTTCTTTTTCTTCCCCTTTAATTAAACTGTTATTCTCTCAAATCAAATGTAAGCGTTCTCCTCATTCCAAACTAAGAAAGATCACAGGTGAATGCTCCAGTGAAATTAAAAACTGAATTGAGACAGCTTTGCTTTAAGCAGAAAGTATCTTTTTTTTTTTTTTTTTTTTTTTTTGCTGGATGCCTCTTCACCGAGCCAATGGTTAGAACTGAAGTGGGGCAGGTTTTTAGGTTATCAAGCGCAAAAGATGTTTTCTGTCTGCATTCCTCCTTCAGAAGAGATAAACTAAGCCTAGAGAAATGAGGATGCTGCAACTCCTCATGTCGTGGAGTGGTGACCATGCCCAAAACACCCCGCTTGCCACAGCTGCTCTCCTCGTTCCCAGGGCCACCACGAGCTTTGCTGGCGAGAACAAACCCTCCCTGTCACTGCTGCTTTGCTCATACCAGGTAGCGGCATTTCCAATGTTACTCATGCCCACAAAGTCCCAACACCAGAAGGGCAGCACTTACACCCAGCCCGGCTGCCTTGAGGTCACAGAAGAATCATTTACGTTGTAAAAGACATTTGGGATCACTGAGTCCAGCTGTCAGCCCAGCACCACCACCACACTCTCCACTAAACCACATCCACGCAGTTGTTGAACACTTTAAAGAATGGTGACTCCACCAGTGCCCTGGGGCAGCCTGTGCCGACTCTTTGCAACCCTTCCCATGAAGAACTATTCCCTTATATCCGGGCTAAACCTCCCCTGGCCCAGCCTGAGGCCGTTCCCTCTTCTCCTGTCCCTGTTCCCTGGGAGCAGAGCCCGATCCCTACCTGGCTGCCCCCTCCTGTCGGGGAGTTGCAGAATCCTCAGCTGCCAACAGCCCTTAAAAAACCTCTTGTTACAACCCATAGCAATTTACTTCCAGCCTGCCTGGGCGTTTTGCAGAGAGTGGGGTACGGAAACCCTGGAGACTGACAGAATACAACAGAGTTAAAAGAATAGAGTGGAATTACCCATCCCCTGCTCATTAACTGGCTTCAGATGGAACCAGCTTGCTGGTGTTTTTCTGCATCTCTGGCAGGGAATGTTTTATTTGCTTAGTAAAGTTTTCACATGCAATATGTTGTTGCTGTTTTGTTTTGTTTCTGAAATCCCTTACCTATATTATTTATTACAGACAGATATTATACCCTGGCAGTAAAGGAACACTGCAAAGTGCTAGTTAACTTCTCGGAGCTGCCTGAATAATTCCATAAATACGAGGGGACTGAAATGACAACAATAAAGGGATCTGTACTTTGAACAATAAATATGAACTGGAGCTCTGCTTTGGATTTGAGGCATGCTGCAGCTAATAGGTATTCAGCTTGTGTGGGCCACTGACATTTAAATAAACACATGTGCAGTCCAAGGGGGTTGGCTGCAGAGCCTCTTGTCAATTGAATCCAGCCCTGGGAACACTGGGAGAGTGGTTCAGGATTGCAGGAATTCCACGCTGGGCTTTAGCCCTCGGTGGGATCTCTCCTGAAACCATAAGATGTCCTCCACGGGGAAAAAAATAAAGGGGGGGGACACAATGGGAAT
>VZTE01001104.1:543870-562060 GCA_013397775.1 Eulacestoma nigropectus
GGGGGGTGGAAACCCCCCCAAAATATGTGGCTTCAAAGAAATGCTGAAAATATTTATAAGAAAAATGCCTGGCAGGCTGCCTGCTGCAGACTGAAGGAGAACTCAGCTCCTCAAGCTGAGATAGCTCAGCAACCTTAACAGCATTCCTACACAGCCTGGGGAAAAAAAAATCACCTCTGAACAGGGCCATTTTATGTGAACCTGCAGAGCCAGGCCGGGGTGTGCTCTGGAAATCCATTCCTGCTGGGAGAGGAGCAGGAGGGATCCTGGGACAAGACCTTTGTGCAGCTCCTGCAGCCTGCAGAGCCAGCTTTGATTACAGTGGCATCAGCTTTTCTGCAGAGGTAGTCCTAAAAATCAGGGATGATTTGGCAGCATCAGACACACAGAGAGGGACAGGTGTACGTGGCACTCACCCTCAGCACCTCACACCAAAAACTAGAAGACCACAAAGTATCTCCAGCACTTGTTTTGTGTGATTCCCATAAACCGTAAGCATTCACAGGTCCAATATTCTCCCTCAGTGTTGCAGAAAGCACAATTTCACATCCAGGTGTCACCTTTTCCGTCACCAGGGCAAATGAGGGATAACCCAGGAATAAGGAGACATCAGCTCTGGGGCTGTCAGCTGCAGAAGGAGGGAAGGGGACAGTTTAAAAAATAAAATTAAAAAAACAACCAACAACAAAACAAACAAATTTAAAAATAAAAATTAAAAATAACCCCACATGCACACAAAAAAAAAAATCCAAAGAGGAATTAATTGAGCTACTTATCACTGAGTTCAACACTGAGCAAAGCAGTGGAGGCTGTGCAACAACATTACAGATAATTAGAAAACTGGGATGGAAGGAAACCATTCCTTTGGTAGCTGGAATCGTGGCTCCCGGGGAATCCTTTGTGGCCATCAATGCATGCAGAATGGGGACAATTTACTTGATACCATGTACTCTGGTTCCTCAAAAACTCCCTCACCGGAGGCGCCTTGGAAATTATTCTCCCCTGGGATTAAAAGAAACATTCTCAAGTGAATTCCAAGCTGGTAGGAAACAGGAAGGGACAGGTAGGAATAAAGGGTTCTTTTTCACGGCAGAGGGAATCCCAGTGGAATCCCCAAGCAATTTGGGCTGTGGCATATGCTGTTCTCAGAGACTAAAGGATCAGGAAAAGGGGTATTGGAGCAATTTTCAGAGGATAAAGGAAAAAAGTAATGACTTAAAGTAGCAGAAATTAGTGAGAATTAGAAAAAAAACTTCAAAGGACTGTGGGACATGGCAATAAAAGAGAGCCCCAGGTGCAGGAACACAAAACCAGGCTGAGCTCACCACAGCCCCTCCCTCAGTATTCCCACTCAGGAAAGAGAGAATCCAAAGCAACCCTCAGTTTACTCCCAAGCAGTGAGCAAGGGAATGGACAGAACACAAGGAATTCACAGAATTATGGCATGGTTTGGGCTGGAAGGGACCCTAAAATCATCCAGTGCCCCCCCCTGCCACGGGCCGGGACACCTTCCACTGTCCCCGGCTGCTCCAAGCCCCAGTGTCCAGCCTGGCCTGGGACACTGCCAGGGATCCAGGGGCAGCCACAGCTTCTCTGGGCACCCTGTGCCAGGGCCTCCCCCCCCTCCCAGGGAACAATTCCTGCCCAATATCCCATCCAGCCCTGCCCTCTGGCAGTGGGAAGCCATTCCCTGTGCCCTGGCACTCCAGGCCCTTGGGAATCAGGAGGTGCGTGGTGGTGGCTCCTAACAGAACCACAGCACGTTTAATGCACATTACTGAAATGATGCAGTTTAAAAACCGAAATAAGGCCCTTTTCCCATGCAAATATTCCATTAAACATCCTCTTCCATCAAGCATCCCTTCCCAGGCAGTGTCAGGGAGCAAAGCCTGGGCCTGCCTCGGGCCAGCTGCTCCCGCGTTTCACAGATTAACTCTGGATCCGGCCCTAACCAGGACAGAAAGGGAAACACTGGGAGCAGGCTGGGAGAGAATGTCCAGCATGCGTCCCTAATGCAGCCAGGCCTTTCAAAACAGCTCCTCCAAACAGAGCCCCCCGAAACACCCTGATGGCAAGGGGGTTTAGGCACGGGTGTAACTTCCAAGGCATGCTGCTGGGGTAGGGAAAAGGAGTCTTTGGAGCAAGGGGGGTTTTTTTTCCCTCAACTTCCTTGCTGGAGGACAATCAGGGAGAGAACCTTGTGTGTTAAAGTGTCTGGAAAAGAGTTTAGACAGATAAAACAAACAATAAAGTCCCTCGAATAAATTACTTCTCATTAACAAAGTCATTTGTGCCTTTCCTGTAAAGGAAATTAAAGATGAAATAATTAAACCTGTAAGCAGTCACCCTAAGCTTGGTTCCCCTTCCCAAATTTTACTTTTAGAAAGGGAGGGCACATGGATGGACAGGGACACAGCCCTGGAGAATCAGCATCATCCCTGTAAAGGGAGGTTTTGCCTCACCAAACCACGGTGGTTCTGTGAAGGAGTCGACACCTGCATCAGTTGTTCTGATCTTCCTGGATTTCCCAAAACGTTTCCAGTCTTTTTCACTGGGGGCTCTGAGGTGCCGTAGGGTCAGAGGTTAGGTCTTTGCCCATGGCTGAAGGAAGAGGGGACCAAAACCAGAGTCCCTGGCTGCACAGGAACCTGAAGGGACAGAGGCAGAGCTCGTGTCAGCGCTCGGAGATCCGCAGAGCAGAAAATCAGCAGAGCTCTTTGCCAAGCCCACGGCAGGGAGGGTGGAGAAAGCACATCTAGAAAGCAGCTCTTGGGGGAAGAGGCACGGATCTCACTGGAAGCTTGGAAAAACCTGCCCTGAAGTCCAAGGCTGAAACTTGAAAAAAGCTCCTCTCGTCTAAGGGGTGCAGGTGCTCTGACAAGGCCATCGCAGCCAGCACTGGGGGAATTCTTAGTGAAAGAGGGCTCCTGGACTGGGGAGAAGCGGGCTCAGGAACTCGGTGGGGCTGAGCTCAGGGAGGCTCTGTCCCTGCTCCAGGAGTGGGACACTCACGTGCCAACACCAGGAGGGATTGAAACAACCCTTCCGTGCAGCAGAGCCCTGCCCAGCCTCAGCCCAAAAGAGAGATTTTGCTAAAAGCCTGTTCCAGAGGACACCCACTGTTTAAAAACCTGTGTCCTTTTGGAGCATCGCAGCTTCCTGGAGCGAGATCAGACTCTCCCCTTAGAGTATAAAGCTCCCAGAGTGGCTCGATAATTTTCCTTCCATGTTTTACCACACAAGGCAATTTCTTCATTTGTCTGCAGTGACCAGAGCTCTGGAATTATCTCAGCTAGGGGAACGCTTCCCTCAAGAAGCGAAGAGATCCAAATGGCCCCAGAAGATCATTTCAGTCCTGTGAGAAGCTGCTCTAATACCTGCAATGTGTTTTGGTGATCTACTGCTGCGCCTTGGGTTCTGTTTAAGGGGCTGACTCGTGTTGGGGAGCATTATGGAGATTTATTTGCACTCAGCTGAGTTATTGCTAACCAGAAGGCTCTGCTAGGAGTCACAGGACTGTATTTCTCGGTGATGGAAAGGTGATAGCATTGCACTAACACCAAAACCAACCCCTTTTCCTCTGATGGGATGATTGCTGTTATCAGGGAGCCCTGCGATCCCTGCCCACAGGATGAGATGCTGCTCTACAAACCGCAGGATCCAAGAAATTAAAAATAAGGCTCTCCACCCTTGAGAGAGTATCTCCTTGCTATCCTCAGCAAGATAGCAAACCACATTTAATTCAAATCAAAATGCCCTCACAGAGTGGCTGCCGCTGAGTGCCTGTGGGAATTCAGGAAATCACACTGGAAGGGAGAAGGGCTTGAGAATTTGGGGACAAGGAATCAAATCAATCCCTTGTGTGGGACTGAGACAAAACCAAGGAGCTGCAAGACTTTAACTTGACAGGCTGGGAGAGCTGGGGGTGCTCACCTGGAGAAGAGAAGGCTCCAGGGAGACCTCAGAGCCCCTTCCAGGGCCTAAAGGGGCTCCAGGAGAGCTGGAGAGGGACTGGGGACAAGGCATGGAGGGACAGGACACAGGGAATGGCTTCCCACTGCCAGAGGGCAGGGATGGATGGGATATTGGGAAGAAATTCCCTGGGAGGGTGGGGAGGCCCTGGCACAGGGTGCCCAGAGCAGCTGTGGCTGCCCCTGGATCCCTGGCAGTGTCCCAGGCCAGGTTGGAAAATAATCCAATAATCCACCCCTCAGGGCTGCGGCAGTCGCAGTTGTTACAGGAGCTCCGAGGCAGAGAAACCTCTTTAGAAGCCGAAAGCTGCAGAGCAGCACTTCCCTCCCAGTTCATTTATTTCCAGATTTTTTTTTTTTTTAAGAAGGATTCTTCTGGGATCAGTTATTCCTTGACAGTTCCCCGCTTTCTGAAGGAAACCGGGCTCCTTCAGCGGTCCCAGCCGGCACGGCTGAGAAGCAGCCTTTGCCTCACAAGTTAATTATAGGAGAGGGCTGCTCAGCCCCTTCCTCAGGCAGCCAGCACGGCAAGCTCGGCCACAGGAGTCCCCTGCACAGCCAGCACCGCTCTGGAAGTCGGGAAGAACAGAGGGATAAAGCGGGGGATTCACGTGGGAGCGTTGTCCTCCCCGCTCAGCTGAGCTCTTTGACCCGTAGCCACCAGCCCCTGGCTATTTTTTACCAGAGCTTCTGGCCACAAACACTTGTGACCTCAAAAAAAAAAAAAAATCATTTCTAGATTGCCCAAACAGCAGAAAACGTACACAACCTGTGTGTATCTCGATGTACATGGACCTCCCTGTTAAGAAGAAGGAGATGGATTTGCTAAGATTCAATTTTCTGCTGAAAACTCCCTCCCCACAAAAAATTAGTTAAAACTACAGCGAGATACACTGATATCTAAAAATATGAGAGGGGAAAAAAAAAAATCAGATTTAGCGTTAGCATTTTGGTTTTAGCAGCTCAGCACTGAATCCGTAGATTGTTAAAACTCCCAGCAATTGATTCCTTTATTACCAGCTACCTGCTGCGAGCTGCCTGTGTTGATGTTTCACTGACAGCAGAACACTTCCTACCCTGTTATTACCTGAAACCACTTGGAAAAAAAACCACATCCAGCAGGCTGCCATGAAGACATCCTAGAGGTGGGAGCTGCCATCGGTGATGCTGACGTTTCCGGGTGTATTTAGGACACCATGTGGGGTTAAACCATCTGTAATGCTTTAAAACAAGTTTAGTTAATCAGGTCACTGGTAGCCACAAGATGTTCCAGCAGGTAATAGTGTTTTTTGTAAATAGATGGTGGAAATGGGGCCTTTATGGACACCCAGATCACATAATGCTGCTGTCTTTCATCACAAAATGGTTGGGGTTGGAAGCGACCTTAAAAACCACCTCATCCCACCCCCTGCCATGGGCAGGGACACCTTCCACTATCCCAGGCTGCTTCAAGCCCTGTCCAGCCTGGCCTTGGACACTTTCCAGGGATGTTGTCACAGTCTCTTACTCTCACTTCTCACCTGGTTATTCCAGCTGCAACCAAAGCTCCCCTGCAATATCCCCAGTAAATTGTCCCAGCCAAGTGCACTTTGCTGCGAGCCCGATATAGATTATCTCCATCTGACAGCCAGGTTGTCTTCCCCAGTTCCAACAGCATCCTTACATAAACCCACTCTTCCACAGTGAGGACAGCACCTGCTTCACAGGCAGCCAGAAATTTTGCTCTGGTTCTCAGGAGAGAAGGCAGGAGTCCCTGGAAAGACCAAGGGAAGCAGAAGCTAAACTGTGTTGAGAAGATGTCAATGGCAGGGGGTTTCCCCCCGCTCTTTGTAGTGCTTCCAAAATACCCCAAGTTAATTTTTCTCCTCCTGTTGTCTCCCTTGTCACGAACACTAATCCCTGCCTTCCCACCTAGCCCCTTGCCATCGGCAGAGATGAAACAAACAGCTGGGCTGCCCCTGCCAGGAGCAATTCCGGCTCTCAGCAGTGCCAAACCCACCGCTGCCTGCACTCTGCCTCAGGAGCAGCAGTGGCACAGCCAGCAACAGAGGGAACTTGGCTTTCCGTGTGTCCGACCAACAGAATGGCTATTTGAAAATATCCTTGGCAAGGGGATGGCGGAGGGTGCCTTAAAACACACATCAAACAACCTGAAACCTGCAGGGACCCACCGAGACATCGGGGGAGAGGGTTTAGTGCTCCAGACAGCAAAGAGGGACATTGTGAGAGCTGCATGGAAAGGAAAGCGCTGCCTTTTCAGAGGGCAGCCAGAAACAGAGTTTCATTTCAGGGGGTTTGGGTCAGTTTGGGGTCTGGATTTTCATTTTGTGACCTTCTTTGTGGAAGGGGAGGCAGGCAAGTGCCAGGGTTGAGCCAGGATGGGCTCGAGGATAAGCACCTTGCCCAGCAGCAGAGGAACCAGACACTGGGACCGCTCCCTGCTCTCTGCCCAACAGGCAGCCAGGAGAAGATGATCAGGGACAAAGCAGGTGGGCATCCAGGGAAACCTCCTTGGGTTCCTTGAAGCCAAACTGAGCCCACAAAACATTTCCATATCAGCACAAGAGGGTTCCTGCCCCAACCCCGTCTGAATTCCCGTTTGCCTGAAGAGTTTGTCACGAGGTGATTCAGCAGAAGTTGTCTCCACAGGTCCCTGGAGACATCCCAGTCCCAGATGGATCTTCAGGATGCTCTACTCTCCAAGAGCACGCCAGTTCTGGCTGTAAAAACACGCTGTATTAGGTTAATGGTTGGACTCGGTCCCGGGAGCCTTTTCCAACCCTAACGATTCTGTGGTTCTACATAGAGTGGCCCATGAAGTTTCTGCTCCTCTTTTCCACACCTGTAAATCCTGGGGGCTAAAGGACCAGCAGAAAAGAGCAGCAGAGAGAGCCCAGCTCCCCAGCACCAAGAATGCCCACAAAAGCTCTTGCTGCAGAAGGGTGTGAGCACAAAGTAGACACAGAACAGGCCACAAGCAGGAGAGGGATGGAAAAGCAGTATTTTCCAAAGGGAATGGGGTGGGAAGGGATGCCCTTGCCAGGATTATCCACCTGAAGGAGCCAATGTGGTAAGAACAGCCTGGAGCGGGCAGCAGGGGTGCTGGGCTTTACCAGGCCCATGGTGGGAAGGGGGCTAGCAAGACAGAAAAACTCAAAGTTAACTCTGAATGCGTAACAAATCCTGTGGAAATGTGGGCTTTGGGGTAGAATTCCTGCAAATAGAGAGAGCCATGGACCCGTAGAGGTCTAACTCTAGAGGAATGCCTCGAAATAGGGTGGGAGAACAAGGTAAAGAACAACCCTCAGTGCTGAAGGGTCAGGGCACAGAGCGAGCCACGTGGGTGTGGTGCCTGGGGACAAGGACTAGCGGGGGACCCGCAGGGCTGCCTAATGTTCTTAGAGGGCTTTCCCAACCTTGCTGATGCTGTGTGGAAGGAGGGCAGCGCCTCAGCTGGAGCCAGCATCGTGTTTTCGGTGCCAGAACTCCTGGGAAACAGGGCCTGACGGGAAGGTGTCCACGGACTGCAGAGGAGATGCAGCCCCCGGTGCGCTGCCAGAGGGCTCGACCGAGGCCAAGGCTGGGAGCCCGGGAGCCCAGAAAACGTTGGTGGTTTGATGCAGGACAGGGAGAAGCCATCCATTACCTGGGCAATAAAGGATAACAGAACGCTGCACATGGACCCACAAGCTTCCCTTGCAGCAACCACACGCAAACGAGCTGGAAACCGGTTCAAACACCACAGGAAATGAGGAGCTGCGAGATCCAGCAGAGACACGAGCCTGGAGATGATGATTTTCCGTGCTCCATGCCGCCCATTCCCGCTCTGCTGAGGAGCTGACCAGGGAGACTCATCCTGCATTCTCCCCTCAGTTTCCTCAGCAGAGCTCTTGGATCACCTGCCCACGACCCGGGGCTGATGGAGGATGATCCCACCATCCCTCCTCAGGCCCAGATGAACTCAAGGAGAGGACAAACAGGCTCGTCATTGATGTGTTTTGGTGCTGCTCCTCTCACGATTGAAGAATGATGCCCCGCTGTCCGCTTCCTCGGGTGTAAAGTGTTAATATCGATTATTAAAATCAGTCTGAGGGTCAGCATGGGCCATAGAAACACTGGCCCATGAGCGAGGGGCACACAGCTGTGATACAGCTCCATCCAAGCTGCATCCTCAGCGGGACAGCTCCGAAGGCACCACAGCAGCCTCTGGAAGGGGACAAGCTACCAGGATGCACATTCCAGGCAGAGCTTTCCGAGGTGGACTAAAAATGCAACACTTAACAGGGGTAGCAACAAAAAAACAAACAAACAAACAAAAACCCAAACAAATAAAAAACCCTCAAACAAAACAAACAAAAAAGAACCCCAAAAAACCAAAAGAAAAAAACCCAAAAAACCTCCCCAAAAAACAGAACAAAACAACAAAGACTGATGTCTTTCAAAGGAAGTGCTGCCCTATTGAACTGTGGATTGCATGATCTGAACCAGAAGCAAGAGATCCCCTGTCCTCTCATCCCACTCCAGGCCCATAATTTTAAAGGACCAGCACCACAGGGAAGAGCTCGAGGTCACACAGGGAAGTGAAGCACGTGCAGGAAGGCAAGAGCAGGGCAGAAAAAGAATTTAAAAAAAAAAAAAGAAGGAAAAAAAGAAAAAGCCCAGGTGGCAGTGGTTAATTATTCAGTGTTTCAGCTACTTTCCCCTCAGAAAAGAGGAATTCCTGGGGCTGGAGAACACTCTAAGGAGCAAGAGGACGGCCTGATCCTCTCAGTGCTGTGGGAAGCCTCTGGAGTCCAGCATCTGATTCCAGCTCAGCCATTTATTCAGCATGGAGGGTCCCAGGTGGGTCCGTGTCCCCTGTTCTGCTTTTGGGGGCTGCTTTCAGGCAGGCAGGAGGTGCACAAATCCTGGAGGTCAGCATTCCCCACCTCCTGTCCCTCAGGTGGGCCCATCACCTCCACCCTGTCCAGCACATCCGTATTTCCCAGGCAGGATCGTACACTTCCACTCCTCAGGGGCCCCGAGACTGGCATCCCGTTAAGGGAAGGAGGAACCCTCCAGTCTGGGATGTGCTGCTGAGGACCATTTCACAGCCAAAAGATGAGTTAGTGAACTCAGCACCTCCCGCTGGCAGCGCCGGGAGCCGAGCAGCAGGTGGAAGCCCCTTTCCCATCCCTCCAGCACTGCCAGAAGTGGAGGAGAGCCACAAGCCACCCGGACCAGTCCAGCATGGCTTGGAGCCCGCTGCTCCAAAAGGAGCCTGGTGGGATGAGGGACACCAAAGCCACACTTGCAGCAGCCCCATGAGACCAAGAACCTGTAAAGGGATGGGGATGCTTTGGCATCCCCATTTGTGGAGGAAACAGCTCTGAAAACCGCGTGCCCGGAGCAGTTTTCCCTCTCTCCTCCACCCCCTTCTTTCTGGGAGCAGAGCTGGGTTTATTCATCCCCTCTCCATTGATGGTGGCTTGCGTCACCGGCTGCACGGGTGTGGGAGGTGCAAGCGTGCCTCAGTCTAATCCCAGCCTCTCAGCTTAATAACACCTCAGGGGCACGGAGAAAAACAGCAGGGGAAATAAATGATCCAACAATATCAGCTGAAAAGGAAGGGGGCGAGGCGGGGGGAAAAACAACCCACCCCAAAACCTCCGCAGCAGGAGGTGAAGAAAAAACAACGGCTGGAAAAAACACATCAATAAATAATTGAATCTCATTTTCTTTTGCACGAGGCAGATAAATCTCAGAATGGTTTGGGTTGGAAGGGAGCTGAGAGCTCATCCTGTTCTACCCCCTGCCACGGGCAGGGGACACCTCCCACTGTCCCAGGCTGCTCCAAGCCCCAATGTCCAACCTGGCCTTGGGCACTTCCAGGGATCCGGGGCAGCCACAGCTGCTCTGGGCACCCTGTGCCAGGGCCTCCCCACCCTCACAGGCAAGGATTTCTTCCTTAAAAAGAGAATTGTTTAGGATGGACAGTTGATGGTAGGACCCTGGACCAGGGATGCTGAGCAGCAGCACAGGACAAGGGGATTGGGCTGCACCAGTCCTGGGGGAAGGTCAGCACCACCTCACTCCACCAAACCCCAGAAAACTGGGCAGGATGGCACTTAAACTAAACAAGCCACTTGGCCAGCACTGACCATGGGCACCGGGGCTTTTGGGAGCTCTTTTTAGGAGGAAGGGTGGAAGGCTCAAGATGGACACACCTGGGAGGAGGCTGAACCGAGAGCTGGGCAACGTCAGTGTGGCAGCCCCCAGCCCTGACAGCCCCCACCAGGGGCTCCTGCCACCACTCCCACAGGCACTTCCAAAGGCAGACCCTCCACCACACGGAATCATTAGGGTTGGAAACGACCTCCGAGGTCACCAAGCCTGACTTTCAACCAAGTACCACCATGCCCACTAAACCGTGCTGCAGGGTGCCACATCCACTCGTTTTTGAGCACTTCCAAGGGTGGTGACTCCACCACTGCCCGGGGCAGCCTGGAGCACGCTTGCTCCCTGATTGTATCCCCTGGAGAGCTGACACACCAGCCCAGCCATGGGAATCAGGCAGACACATCCCCAGGCTAGGGTGAGAAGAGGCATTTTGTCTCCTCGGTGGTTCCAAGCAGCTCCAGAAGATCCCACGGCACCCCATGGATGTGATGGCAGCACTACTGACAGGGACGTCCCGCTGGGCTTCCAAAACCTGACATCTTCCCACACAAAAACACTCAACAGTGGAACCAGCCGTTCACCTTGTGATGAACACCCCAAAAATGCAGGCAGGAGAAGGAATACAGGGAGTGGAGGACAGCAGACATGTCCCATGGGTTGAGGGAGAGGATCCCGGCTGCCATACACACAGGATTCTTTTAGAGCAGGATGATGGTGACCATCCCTAGACAAGGAGTTTTTACACCTGAGTGGCCTCACGAGGAGCAGCACAGAGCCACGTCCCCAGCTGGGAGCCAGGAAAGCTGGCAGGAGCCCGTTCATCCCATTATGATGAACTTTCCCAGATATTCAGCCACAGGAAAAGCTGAGCCTTGGGAACGGCACTTAGCAGGGAAGTGCAGACCTCACGGAGGTCATCAAACACCTCCGTGGCACGACTCTGCTGCCTCTGCCCCTACCCCTCGCTTCCCAGCAGCGCCAGCTCCGCAGCCTGGGCTCAGGGATCGCTATCCCTGCCGGCACTGGGATGCCGTGGGCTCCAAAGCAGAACCCGAGGCTGGCTCAGGGCTCCCGGGGCGCTGCCACCCCTCCCGCAGCCATCCACGTGCCGCCGGGCGCTGGCTGCTCTGGCACAAGCCGCCCGTGCCGCGTGGCCCACGCTCCGGCAGGCAGATGATGTTTTTCTGAATGCATCCCCATCCGTAATGAGACATTACTCACAAGCTGCAGAATAAAATAGAATAATAGCATCTCTCGGCGTTAGTCATGCTTCAAATGCGTACCGTTCAGAGCAGGAGGGGATTTGATAGGATAATCTTCCAAGAGACACGTAGGAAGCTTTCATTGAGGGACACGGCCCCATCGGCAAATTACAGCGTGCTGCTCTTCGTGCTGCTGTGCTGAATGATGCTGGGGAGGGGGGAACAAACGTGGGGCAGGGGGGCCCACAGCCCCCTGGAGAGAGGTTTGGGGCAAGACAACAGGATCTGGGAGTTTTACCAACTCCCGGGTGCCACAATTCTTTCGGCTCTTGCTGCGGGGCTGTGCCTGACCACAGTCGCACAAGGGCTTTTTCTTCCCTTTGCCCTGCTCTCCGGCTGCGGCGTCCTGGGTGGATGCGTTCCCTACCCAAACAAACCCCGCGTGGCTGGAAGGGAACAGGAGCCGCTGCAGAAGAATAAACTCATTTAGCACACGTGGAAGCAGGCCCCAGAGCTCTGCGAGCGAGGAATGCTGCAGCCTCCCGCAGGCCCCGCGGCTGCGGTGCCTCACCAGGAGGGGCCGGGAGCTGATGAGGCTGGGAGAACGCAGCTTTGTCCCAAAACCGCCTCTCTCTCGCATCTGTTTGGATGGCCCCCTGATAAAAAGCAGGAACCAGCTTGGCTGGGAGAGCCCAGCATCCTGAGGGCTGCCCTTTGGGGAGCCCAGCGAGACAAACTGGCTCAGCACCGGCACCGCCGCGCTTGGTTTGGGAAAGCTCCTCGCAGGATCTCAGCCCTGTGACGAACAACTCACCCCTCGTTTCTTTACCCACGTTTGAGGCACGCTAAAGGCTGCCGAGCAATCTTTCCTGTGTGCTTGAGGAGACGGAGAGGAAATCTGGTTCCCAGTCAGAGGCTCTTAACCAATCTCAGCCGCGGCGCAGCGCGAGAGAGGAGCAATTTCGCACAGCGGTGCGGTGGCGTTCCCGCAGCCTCCTGCCGGCCCCAGAGAGGCGTCTGTGAGGGATGAACAAACAGCAGAGGGGCTGGGATAGGGCCCAGAGCCTCCTGTCCTGCCCCAGGGAAGAGCCCCTGCAACCCTGGCTAAGAGGGGTTTGTTCTTAGTGGCTGCCAGCCCCAGGTCAGCGCCGTGGGGCCAGGGCTGGTGGGGGTGTTCAGGCAGCTCTCACCCTTCAGGTCTGTTAGAACACACAGGCAGCCTCCAGGAAAGCAAAAACTCACCCTGTGCCCTTCCCCAGGGGCTTCTTGTATCAAAAAAAACCCCCAAAACCACAAAAAAACCACCCCAGAATAGGGTAGAGAAAAGTAGAAAGGGAAGGGAAAGAGTCACGTAAGGATGTTGCAGTTCTCCTGGTAAGGACCAATTCCTCAGTCACGGGTAAGATGTGAGCAAGCCTGCATACCTGTGGGGCAGGGGATGAGCTTTGGGGGCCTCCCAAAGCCCCAGAGGGGGATTAAAGCCACCCTGTCTTCACATGGTGGACCCATAAAAACACATGGTGCACAACTCGGGTCCCTTCTGAACCTCCAGCAGTGCCTCAAATCACCCCAAAGAAGCAAACAGCTCCATTTTGCTGTGGCAGTGCTACACCTGCTACAACACCAGTGCAAAAATTTGGAACAGCAAAACTCAAAATAATCCCTCTCTTTTTCTTTTGCATCCAGATAGCAAACCAGTTTGGAATAGCAGCAGCTAATTGATGCCACAGAGAATTTAACAGCAGCAACGATGACCCCTGCACACCTCCCTGGTCTCGGCAGGCACATCAGGCCCCGGTCCCTGCTGCAGGAAGCAGGTGGGAGAGCAACAACTTCCCCTTTAAACTAAAGCAGGGTGAAAGCAAAGAATGGAAAGAGAAGAGTACCCTGCACGTTTCCAAGCATGAGACTCCCATACAAATGGTCCCCGCAATGTTTAAACCATTTGGGCTCCTTCCTTATGCTGTTTCTAAGTTTGAAGGATGCCTGCTGGGGATGATTAATATTCCTCCTCCTACACTTACCCGTTACTCCTGACAGCAAAAATTAAAACAGGAGCTTCTCTTCATTCAACCCCAGCCCACAGGAACGTGGTTACATGGGGAGAAGTTGCTAATAAAAAAGGGGGAAGGTTTGTAAATCTGCTGCATTCGCAGGCGGGAGAGGTGTGGCTCTCATTCAGCATCCCTGATGGATGAAAAGTTCCCTCACCTCCTCCCGACGGGATGCTTGGCACGAGCGCTGCTCAGACAACTTTTGGGGGAAAGCAGCAGCAGGCAGCCCCTCGATCCAGGTCCCTGGCACGGCAGGGATGCCCACGGGATCGCTCCAGCCTGGCTCACACCAGTTGCTATGGGCACTGCTGCCTAGGAGCAGCCAGCAAGACGGGGAATGGAGAGGAGCCATCCCAGAGCCTCCCCAGTTCAGCTTCTTGCTATGCTGCACGTGTTTCTCCCCTCAGCTCTGCTCCTCCTGCGCCTCCCGAGGCACCTCTCGCCGGGAATAGAGCCTTCTCCCCAGGCAAAGCCCTGCTGGCAGGTGTGCCAGTGGAGTGCTCAGACAGAGGGGATGCAGGGCACGGCGTTTTCCCCAGGATCCTGGAACAGCTTGGGGTGGAAGGGCCTTTAAAGCTCCCCTAGTCCAACCCCCAGTGACACAGGAGGCTGACCAGGACTGCACCTCAGTGACCCTGGAGCAGCTTTGCCACCCCGGATCTGGTTTCAGAGAAGGTTGTTCTGCATGTGGGGTGGCCTTGACCCGGCACTGCCGCAAGAACTTCATGGGCTCCACGTCAAACGCATTCAAAACCCATCAAAGACTCCTCAAGGTTGTCCAGCATCCTAAAATTGAGTGTTACAGGTCCTCCCTGCCATGCTCAGAGGGGTTTGCGCTCATCACCTGCAGGCAGGGAACCAAGTCAAAGCCCTCAGCTCCCTACAAAAGCGGTTCCCCATCAACTTGGCCAGTCTATTTTTGGGCAGGGACAGTGGTTTGCCTTTCCTTTGTCCTCCTTGCATGGAGGGCTGGGGAAGTCAGTTTTTCCCCCATGCTTCACCATGTGGCTTGGCTGCAGCAGATCTCCAAATACCAGAGGGCAGAGTTAACTCTGAGTCTGGAAAGCTTCAAGGGACATCATGCAAGAGACACTTACACAACCCTAATGAGCCAGAGATGTCCTCAAGAAAAAAAAAACCCTCCAAGAAACCATGTTAACTGCAGCCCTTTCCTTTCAATTAGCTTCCCTCCATTTAAAAGCAGGAACAAGAGATCAGAAATTCCAGGCAAGCCTAAGAAAACTGGTGTTCCACAGCGGCCTGAGCTTGGGATGCAAGCAGGGCTCACCTGCCAGCCTCTGCTGCGCTTCTCCACCCATTTTATTTTCCCCCAAGCACATTTTTAAGACCCTTGAAAGCCTCCATGGTTGTACCACAAAGCATCACCTCCCTAGGGAGAAAGGGCAGGGCAAGATTCTCCATCAGGAACTGTGTGGTAGGACAAGGAGTATTGGGCTGCATCTGAAAGAGGGGAAACTGAGGTTAGAGATGGGGAAAAAGTTCTCCCCTGGGAGGGTGGGGAGGCCCTGGCACAGGGTGCCCAGAGAAGCTGTGGCTGCCCCTGGATCCCTGGCAGTGCCCAAGGCCAGGTTGGACATTGGGGCTTGGAGCAGCCTGGGACAGTGGAAGGTGTCCCTTCCATGGCAGGGGTCGGATGGGATGGGCTCTGAGGTCCCTTCCAACCCAAACCATTCCGTGCTCCTAAGCGTGCTGCCCCGGGAAGGAGGAGATTCCGCAGCCCATCACCACCATGGCATTTGGATGCCCTCAGACTCCACAGGCCTTTAACAAACCGGGTTAATCACTGCCTCACACGGAGCACCGTCACGGGGCGGGCGCCGAGACAGCGAGGAACAACGGCGTTCCTCTTTAATGAGGATAAAGATCAAAATGAAGTCAATTAAGTCTGCCGCTGGTGACATTTGTCTGAGCACATGAAAATCGGTGTAAGCTGAAGCAAGACAAGTTGTTTGAACTCCGTGGGCAGGATTATTTCTCTTTTTTCTTCCCCCCCACCCTTTCAAAATCAGTTTCTCATGATGCATTTCAATTTCCTTTCCCTGCGTTACTGGTAGGTTCAGGGGACATGTGGGACAGATTCCACTCGACAGTTTGTAAACAGCTGACGTGGGAGGGAGAGGGCACTCGAGTTATTGGAATTGTTTTCATTCAAAAAATTTTGTAAATTAATTCCTCCCCCAAGTGCCTGCTCTAAACAGCGCGGAGCCGCGTTCCTCCCCTTCAAGCGGCGCACGCAGGCAGATGTGCCTTCTGTTCCCTCGCAAACATCAAGGCTGCCGCGCTCGCTGCGCAAATGTCAAGGTGCTAATTAGTTGTAACAGGAGTCAGGCGAGGACAAGGCGCAGCGCGGGGAGAAGGAGCTTTCCAAAGGCTCCTCCGCAGCCACCGGGGGACGGGATGGGCAGGAGCCACCGGCAGGAGCGGGAATTGGGGCTGAGGGGTGCGGGATGCCCGAGGAAGAGCATCCGCAGGCTGGCACACTGATGGACCTCTGTGAGCAGGCACAGGGGACGTGCGTGTCCTGTCAGAGCCAGGACCGCTCTGGTGACGATCCTGGTGAGTCCCTTCCAGCTCAGGATATTCTATGATTCCACATCAATCCGGCCCGCCCGGAGTTTCTAATCTGCATTGCTGCCCTACACACCGGCCCCTTGTTCTCCAGGGAGGCACCAGCAAATCGGGTGTTTCCTCCTCTCACTCAGGGGAGCCAGAGGAGCTGTTACATCCCTCACACTTCCATCGACACTTTCCCGTCTCCATCCCCCCCTCCCCCCGCCTTTACCACACTGGAATATTTTAAGCCTCAGGACAGGGATGTCACTTAAGGCCTCTCTGTTCGGACGGTACCTGGTGACCACTTAATTACAGAGTGATTACCACGCGGTAATTACACGGCAAGCACCGTTTGCTCGCGAGTGAGCGCTGCTCTCTGCCTCCCTTCCGTGCGGCAGCTCCTCCCAGCCGGGCCGCGCTCCCTTGGCTGCAGTCCCCTGTCGCAGCCCCTTAATTACCCCGGTGTTTAATTTACCTGGCGCTCCCCAAACTCCCATCTAGGAAGCGAGCGACAGCGGAGGTGACACCAGGGAGGTGGCCGGCTGCAGAGCCACAGCCCCCGGCTACCAGCACGCACCAGAGGGAGGGCACCTGGGGAAGAGCACCCAGCCACAGCCTGTCCACCCGGCATCAGAGCCCTCCTTTCCCAGACTGGTGGGAGCGAGAAGTAATGAAATGTTGTTTCTCGCCGCTTATTGCTTCCCCTGCCTCTGTGAGCAGCTGTCTCCCGGCTCTCTCTCGCCTTTGGAGCTTGCTGGAAGCATCCCTGGATTGCCCTTCCTGCTCTCCAGCAAGCTGCTTTTCCCAAGGACTCCCTTCTGCATTTCCCTGCAGGAAGCACAGAAAGCGCTGCCTCCTCCGCTGACTCATAATCCTTTCCTCAAACATACAGATTATTTAAACATAAGCGGGGATTTCATGCCGGGTTTTGGGAACGCCAGGGGCTGGAGAGTATTAAAATCCACCATTTTATCCTCGGCACGCCCAGCCCCAACACCCAGAACCACAACCACGGTGCTGGGCACTGGAGGAACAGTCCAGCCCGGAGATGGAGCCCAGCGCCTTCCCCTCAGTGGGAAAACACAGACGTGGCAGGTCAGCCAGCTCCTGGAAGCAAAACCCAAACCCCTGTTGGCGCTGGGCTGCAGGGTCATCTCTTTGACACCAAAAAACCCCCTTAGCCCGCTGAGGTTGTACCACGGCAGCCCAGGGCTGAGCTTGCTCTTTCCCTCTCCTGGAAGTCTCAAGAAAGCCACGTTTCAGCCACACCTGTCAGCAGGCAGCAGCACAGGGACCTGGAGTCCAGATCCCAAATAAATGAGCTAATGGGACTGCAAAACACAAAAGAAAAAGCACCGGGATGTCCCCAGTTATAAGATCCAGGCAAGCAGTGTCTGACACCGAGCAGCAAACACTCCCCACTGTGCTCCCCAGTTCTCACTCTCCCATGGAGCAGCCCATCTCCACCTCCCTCCCCAGCTGCTCCCATCCTTCCCAGGGAGCTGTTCCTCTCCCATCATCCTAAAAACCCCAGCAGGGCTCCTTACCTCGGGCTCCTGCAGCTGCAGCAGCGTTAACAGCCCGTGCTGCCACCACAGCCCCCTGCTCCGACACCCAGCACCACAAAATACTCCCCAAGGCCTTGCTGCAGCCCTGCCCTTCCTTTTAAACCTTTATTCAACAGCTTTTAATTGCCACTCGATTGCAGCCTGGGTCAGTAATGAGGCACCTAATTAACCCCTTCCAGGCAGGAACGAGGTGGGATGCGCTCACCCTCCCGGCCGGGGCGAGCACCCCAAACCTGCAGCGCCTTGCTGGTGGAGACACAGCTGCCGGAGCCCGTGTGCCCCATGGCATGGCACGATTGTAGAGCGAAAAGAAGGGAAAAGCATCGGGGAAATCTGCAGCCAGGCCCTGCTGCTCGCTGTGGCCACCATCGCTCATCCCCGAGCTACTCTGCTCCAGCACCACCCTCTCCATTCCCTGGGAATTTTCCCTGTGGAAAGGTCTTCACACGATGAGGGCATGAAAGCACTTGGTTAAAGGCCTCCTCACACGTGCTGTCAGCCCGTCTTGACTCCATTTCTGCCCTCGTTTGATTCCACCTCGTTTGATTCCACTGCAGCAGGGAAGCTGCGTTCCTTCCCGAAGAGAGGGACAGTGTTTATTGCTGACTCTGTGCTTGCCGCCTCTATTTCCTCTGCTGGTGTTCTTCCCCCCCCCCCCCCCC
>VZTE01001104.1:576997-600266 GCA_013397775.1 Eulacestoma nigropectus
GAACTTCCCTTTACAAATGTCACGGAGGGAATTGTTTCCCCGGGAGCTCTCCCGCTGATTTGACACGGAAAGCCTGGCATGTGCTTTTTCGGGGGGGGGATGCTCATCACTGCAAGCCACTGGGCTTGCGGAGGTGAAAGCCCAAACGCAGGAGAGAAAAGGCCCTGCCTAGGAAACACATCAGGATGGGATAATTTCCCAGGCAGGTGATGATTCTTCAAGTTTCCATCCCCCACAAGCCAGAGGACTTTGCTGTGTCACCTCCGAGCATTTTGAAGGCAGCCGATGTTTGTGCAAAGCTGTTCTCGACCAACGACCCACGCAGAGCTTGTTGATAATCAGGTGCTTTTTTGGGGGGGGAATGATCTCTTTTGGTGCTCCAGTCACACCAGATTCACCCTGCTCTTTCCACGCCTTTAATCTTCCCACCCTTCCAACTAGGCCGTTTTCCCTTCAAGTATCTCCATCCTCTTCCACCCAAAAATGTATCAACCCAAGGACTAATGAGCAATTAGCGCATCAGAATGCTGCAGTGGACTCTTCTTCACATCAGCATCACTCACAACGAAAGGCACGTTACCCTGCCCATTTAAAGGTGGGTTATTATCTCTTTTTCTGCTGCTTGCTGGTTTTTTTCAGGTGAACAAAACGAGCTCAGCCTCATTTCTGACCTTGGCGTGCACGTCTCAGTGGAGCGTTGCATGAGTGGAGTGACCCGCACTCAGAGGGAGCAGATGTCTATTCCCTGGCCAGAAGGAATTACCAGGAGAGACCCGAGCCTTTGGTACTTGGAATAAATCGTCACGCAAAAAATCAAACGCACAGAAGCTCACGGAGAGCAAAGAGCAAAAGGCTTTTTTCTGGTGTCGCGATTGGGCACAGCGATGCCGAGCGCCCCAGGAGCTGCCACCCTCTTGCCAGGAGCTGCTGGGGGGCTCTGGTTGAATGGAGGTCGTGAGGAGGCGTGCAGACTTGTGATGGAGGGTTGGGAAGTGGAAAATGAGGTTCCCTTACTTGTCTGAGGTTTGTCCGGTCGTGAGAAGTCACAAACTTCCCAACACTCCGGTGTTTTATGTGCTCCGTGCTGGGAGAGGCAGCATGGCAGAGAGCTAAGGTCATAACAGGAGGGTTATGATCCATAACAGGATCACCAGAGCTAGGTGATCCTTCTCCTAGACCAGACTTGCTCCAAGGGACCTTTTGGTATTCCCAGAATTTTGTTGCCCACCGTTTAAGCCCCTTGGCAGAGTGACAGCGAGCTTCTCTTAACACAGCTTCTCCAAACCACTGGGACAGTGGGAGGGTGCAATTTTGAAAACCACCAATGTGACTTCGGAGCTGAAATCTGAGTTCCAAACGCCTTTTAAGCAATCAACATTTGGAGACAGTGGACACAGCGCTGCAGACCAGGTCCTCCAGAGGTGAGACCTCCAGGTGAGCACCTCGGTGTCCCCTAGCCATGGGGTGACAGAGGAATCCAGGCAGTGCCTGCAGTTTACACAGCAGGAAAAAGGAGGATCATGCTGTGCGTGTCTGGTCCTGTGCTCCTGGATCGCAGACTGGAAATGTCCATGACAACACGAGACAAACACAGCAGCAAACACCTAAATACGTGTGTGCTCTGCTGAGTACTGCGCAGACCAGGGAAAATGTGGAATTGTGGTGGCACTTTTCACCAGAGATTCCTGAAACTCAGGGAAGCCTGCTGTTCCACTGTGGGTTGGCTGGGAGCCTGCAAATCTAAAGAGAGTGGGGACAACTGCTGTGGGGTACAAATTCTGTTTTAAGTGTTCAGTGTGGGGAGGAGGTTTGCCAGTCTGTGTATTCCTCCCATTCTTCAGCTTGGAAACGTGACCTCTTAAAGGAAAACTTGGAAATGCAATTGCTTTGACAGAAAAAAAAAGGGGAGGGGGAGGGAGAAAAAAGGAAAAAAACAAAACCAAAGAGAAACCAAACAAAAAAAAAAAAAAAAAAATCACAGAACCATTTATTACCATGAGCCATCACTTCAAAATGTGGGTGTTCAGCACCTGGCAGCCTATTTTCCAGGGATATACAGCAGCACAAGGCAGGATTGGCTCCAGAGCCACTCGAAGAGAAGTGTCAGGACCAGGCTGCTCTGAAAAAAGAGAGAAGAGGAAGGAGAAAATGACGGGGAAGAATGGCAGGGCGTCTAACACTTTGCATCTAATGCCTCCACATGGCTGCAAGTGCCGTGGCAATTTGGCCCCGATAACACGGATGGAGGGATGTTGCTAACATATTGCTTCCTTGTCAAATGTCTCACTGGTTTTGCAGCCAAGTCTCCTGCCAGCGAGGCCGCAGCAGCGCCTCTCCGCTACTTTCATATGCAAAGAGGTTGTTAACTCAATTGCCAATAAAATTCTAGTGGGTGGAGAGGAGGACATCTGCCTGTCTAGTCCCGTGCTTGCCAACATGGTTCTTTTATTCCTCCAGAAGCCGCGAGCTCCGACTCGAGCTGGTATTTTGACAAGCATTTCTGTTTCCCTGACACAATGGGCGAAGTGGGCACAGATCTTGCGTGCCACTCGGAATATGTTTTCGGCGCCGTGATTTGCATCCCTCCCCGGAGGCGAGCAGCTTGGGCAGCGGGGTTTGGTCTGGCAGGGAAACGCGCGGCCTCTCTGTGCGCGACCGCGCGAGGACAACGTGGGCAGGACGCTCTGCGGGCGGCCACGGGGCTCGGAGGGGCTCGGGGCGCTGGGAGAGGCCTTGGAGAAGGGAGGAGAAGGGATGGGGACGGTGCTTGAGGCGAACGAGTTGTCACGTCAGGAACCGCACGAACCCGTCTGTGTTAATGGCACAACTTTGGGCTGCTGCAACCCCAGGGGCCCAACCAAGCCAGGCTGCGGCCCCCTGAGGACGCTCCTCCAGAGAAAAGGGGGCTGATGGGGTACCTGTGCTCTTGGCACAGGCGCGAATCCGCCCTCGAGTGAAACTGCGGCTGAAAACGAAAGGCACCCGACGACTGGAGGCGGCAGCCTGGCCACCAGGGGTGGGGTAGGTGGGCTTCATCCCCTGGCACTCCTGACCGGACAACAGGATTCTCCCAGTGCTTCCCAGGCCTGAATTCCGGGTAATCTCTGCTTTCCTGGCTGAGGATGAGCCACCCCCTCTGCCACGTGGTTCAACCTGCCAGCGGAGGCCAAGCAGCCGCAGGGATTTCTGTGGGAAAGGTTTCGGCACATCAGACCGTACAGATGGCCAGAGCCAGAGTCTCTCAGGTATCACACAGGGCACAAGCAGCTCTCCTCCATCCTCCTCTTCCCCTGCCTCGCCCTGCCTGCCAACCCTGCTGCCAAGTCTCATCAATTATCCCTCAGCTCTCCGAGCACCGCTCCACAGAGGGTGGGGAACCACGGTCCAACTGCTCCTGCAGCTGCCCAAGGGCACAGCGGCCACGCTGCTGCTCTGCCTTCACCCCCAGAACCGAACCCCTCCCCTGGGGGGGGACCACGGACCTAAAGGACAGCTAATTTCACGCCTTTTAAACCAGATTTCCTTTAGCACAAACAGAAAAATAACAGAGAAGTTTCTTATCTCTCTGGGGAATGTGTCGAGACTGGAGCTGTTTTATTATCTGGGTTAGTTTGACATCTGAGAGGAGAAGATTGTGATCTGAAATCTGCAACGAGAAGGGAGTTAGTCAGCGTCCTTCCCCACGTTCATAAATAAATGACCAAGAGGAGATATGTGTCACTTTGTTTTCCTTTATTGGGCTCAAGGTTCATCTGGAGAACAAAAGATCAGGAATTTATTGTCTTGTTAACTGTCTGGAGGCTTTTAATAAGGTGCTGTGTTACTCTGACCATCTTACCATTCTGTAATTTGATTATCCAGACGTCCTGGTTCTTAATTGATAATTAATTTGAATAACGTGCAAAGAATTGAATGATGGAAGGGAGAAAGAGAAACAGATGGTTGGCCTATGCAGCTAGAAAACACTGAACGGGGGAGAAAGCCATCGCATTTGGAGCACAACAATATACTCTGTGCATCTTGGGGAAGAGACAATGGCATATCTTGTGGCTCATGTCTTCAAACTTCTGCCCTGGTAACAGCAAGGAAGGGAAAGATGCTGCGACTGCAGCACGGAAAGGTGGATGGCAGAACGGATGAGGGCTGGAGAGCCGGCAGATGCGAAATCTGGCACTGCCTTCCCCGGCAAGGAGCGATCCAGGCCGCACCGCTTGTTGGACGTGGTGCCGGTGTGGACAACCTCAAATTCCAGTTCTCCTTTCACATGCAAAGAGGTCGAAGACAGGGAGATGTAAAGCTGCAGCATAAGGGGCGCTGTGTGGTGTCTTGGAAGGGATCTGTATATTTTATGTCCTCAGATTAATTCCTTGCCTCCGAGTATGTTACGAAGGAGATCCAACTCCAGGAAATGGAGAGCAGGGAAAATGGCGCTGAAATGCCACCGTTTTCCTTCCCCCCCTGCAACACCACTCCCTAAAGCCTCGCTGCCCCTCCCATCTCCTTATTCCCAGCCTCACAATTCCCACCGGCCAACAGACCTCTGGGTAGGACGTGGCTACCAGGGTTTCTGCAAAGGACACCAGTCCCTGCCAAGGCCTGTGCTCAGGAGTTCATTCCAGGCTCCTGATCGGGTGTTTTCCAAGCCATGGCCTCCAGAGCTCTTCCTTCTGGGGTTTCTGGCCATCACATGGCTGAGCCTCCTACAACGCTGAGCTTTATGAAAGCATCTTTTCCTGGAACGAACACCCAGGGGTTTTTTTAAAATTATTTATTTTTCTGAAGGGAAGTTACTTAAATGTGTTCATTCGTCCTTCAAGGGCAGACTATACTTACAGAGACAGCAGAGAGAGTTATGGCTGGAGGTAATTCAGACTGCAGGAGGGAAATTGGGAACAAACGAGCAATGTATTTTCTCCCATCCACCCACGGATGTCAGAGGCCCAGAGCCCTTACATCACTGGAAAGATGAATCAGGAGCCCACAGACACGTTTGCTTTATTCCACGGACAGTGCCACACTGGCTCTGGGTCTGAAAGCAGCAAAGCTTTCTGCAGGCTGCCCTTCCCTTCCTTCCTCCAAGCTAAATCACGTTTTGCACGTGGAGGCTGTGCAGGAGAAGTCATCCCCACACCCTTATGTCCAAACCGGTGCCCAGTGCTCGACCTCTATCCATGAGCTGGGATTTCCAAAGGGGGCCGGCCGAGGTGAGCAGGCTGGCAAGGGGATGCCCAAGGTGAAACATCAAACGCAATCCATTTTGGTAGGGCCTACAGAAATCATTCCTTCCATTTTTTCCAGCTTTCCAACCCCTCCAGCGGAGTAAGGAACCAAAAAAAAAAACCTGATTAAAGAGGCTCTCATCGATGCAAATGGATTGCAACGGTTTTTAAAAGAGTTAAATTTGCAGCCTGAACTACTTGGCAGAATCTCTGAAATCATTATTCTTTTATTCATAGCAGTAATAAATAATAATAAACCTAAACATCCCAAAGGTCCCCACACCTCCTGCATCTCCCTAGCTGCAGATCTCGAACATGAATAATAATTACAGCTTATCAAATCAGCCCATGATTAGAGACAACAGAAAGACATTTCATATTGTTAACTTCCTCGCACAAGAGGGGAAAAAAATCAGGTCATAGGGGTATTAAAAATTTATATCGTAGCATTTGACTTGACTCATCTCTTAAAAAGGGAAAAAAAGCCAGCATGTATTATGTATTTAGGCAATTCCTTTTAAACCCTCTCCTGAATGAGCACAAGATAGGCCAATAACTGGATAGATGGATGGCTCCATCCAGCCCGCGTGCATATTTTATACACACACACACGTGCAGACACTCAGCGGGCACTCACACCTATATAAAAAATCATCTACCTACAGAGAGAGAGGTATAAATCTATTTATAGCCCTTAGCCGAAGGCAGATGCAGCGCTAATGTCAAAAAAAAAAAAAAAATAAAATAAAATCCCTGCGCAGAGATAGCATCTTATTTAAATCTGGCAGCTTTAGAAGAGCAACTTTTTTTGCCAATTTTTTGTGGAGTTGCAGCAACCTCAGCAGAGCTTGGTTCATTAGCTGCCTGATTCCTGTTTGTGTTTGCTGCTTGTGTTGTTTGTTTCTCTCTCCCTGGGTCATTTTTCTGGCTTTCATGGGCCAGAAATTAGCTAGACAAGGGAAAAAAAGCAAGTCCTTGATGCCGTGGAGCACAGAGGAAGGAGTGGAATAAATCAAGTCAAGCAAGAGGCTGAATTCTCATCTCATCTCTCAGGAGATCAGGACATGGAACCAGCTCCTGCTTGGATGGTACTCAGGACCCACATCGTGCTCTGTTCACCTCCTGGGGCTGCACATTTGCTCTGGGCAGTGGAGCCCTGCAGGGCCGGGGTCCCTGTGGGCAGGTTCCATCCCACCTCATCCCACCTCATCCCACCTCATCCCACCTCATCCCACCTCATCCCATCCCACCCCATCTCACCCCATCTCATCCCACCTCATCCCATCCCATCCGACCTCACCCCATCTCATCCCATCTCACCCCATCTCATCCCATCTCATCCCATCTCATCCCATCCCACCCCATCTCACCCCATCTCATCCCACCTCATCCCATCCCATCCTACCTCACCCCATCTCATCCCATCTCACCCCATCTCATCCCACCTCATCCCGTCTCATCCTACCTCACCCCATCTCATCCCATCTCATCCCATCTCACCCCATCTCATCCCATCTCATCCCATCCCATCCCATCTCATCCCATCCCATCCCATCCCATCCCATCCCATCCCATCCCGTCCCATCCCATCCCATCCCCTGTCCTGCCAAAGATGTGCTCGAGCACCTGCCCAGTTCAAGGGGAAAATGAGCAATTTCAGTCAAAGCTGCCCAGAGCTGCCTTGATCTTGGTGCCCGCTCCAGCTGATGGAAGAAGAAGCCTCCAAATGTCTCTGGATGCCTCCTGGTTCCTCAGATCCTGGCTCAGAGTTTTCTCCAAGCCCATTATAACTCTTCTAAAACCCAACCAGTATTCTCACGCCACTCAGAAAAATCCTTCCGCATGTTTCCATGCAAAAATTCCCTTTTTATGAGAGACGCGGTTCCGCGCCCAAGGGTGTCAGCACCACATCTCTCCCAGATGCTGCTGGAAACCTTGGAAAGGCAGAGCCCACAGAGTGCTGCAGCAAATGTCTCTGTGCACATGCCCTGGCACCAGCCTGCTCTTTTCAGGAGAGGTCAGCACATTTACATTGATGCTTTAATAGAGCAGCCGCCAAAATCTCCTCTAAGATGTTTTGAAAGCTTAAAAAAACAAAAAACAAAAAACAAACAAAAAAAACCAAAAAAAAACTCCCAAAACCCTCAAATATATATTTTTTTTCAACATCTGCAGTCAATGAAAGGAGAGATGCAAATCTGCTGTCATTTGCATGCAAATTTTTTTACATCAAATCAGAGGCAGAATGCACAATAAACACACTTTAAATTGAAATATTCCACGTTCACTTCCTCCTAGCCTTGCCTGCAGCTGGGATTCAATTTTCATGCACGGCTCCACACAGGTGACCGTCCTCCAGCGGCTCTGAAGCCAGGAAGAGTGTGGGAAAGATGGAATTACAGAGGCAAAGTAATTGCAACCAGCTCATGACTCAAAACCCAGCTGTCACGAGAGAGAGTAAAGATGAAGGTTCTTCAGAAATAAATGCTGTTGAAAGAGTCTGTATCTGTCTCAAAGCCTAAAGCACCCTCTATGATAATCACTAACATTTTGATCACAGGGAAATATAATAATCGCTCACCCCAGAGTCCACGCAATCAGGAATAATAGCAAATATCTCTGTGAGGCTTGTTTGCTCCGGGCTTCGAACAGCTCAGCCCATGTACGGCGGCGCTGCAGGGGAGGGCAGCGCTCCCAGCGTCACTGCGGGGCTGGGCCGGGCTGGGCAGCCAGGGGAAGGGGTGGCTTGGGCCGTGTGGGAAGGGCAGCGGGGCTGGAACGGAGCTGGGCTCGCCCCAGGGCCCACAGCCGCCCTTCTGTGTCCCACCGCCAGCCCTGTTCCCGGCTCCAGGCCTGAACATTCCCATTCCCCATCTATTCCCATCTCCATCCGCAACCCTGTATCAAGCCCCAAACCCATCTCCATCCTCGTGTCCATCCCCATCTCCATCCTCATCCCCTTCCCCATCTGTCCCTATCTCCATCCTTAACTCCATCTCTATTCCTATCTCCATCCTCATCCCCTTCCCCACCCATACCCAACTCCACACATCTTCATCCCTATCTTCACCCCCTCCTCATTCTCTTCCTATCTCTATCCCTATCTCAATCCCCAAACTCATCCCCATCCCTATCTTCATCCCCATTCTCTTCCCATCTCCATCCCTGTCTCCATCCTCAAACTCTTTTCCATCCCTATCCCCATCCCCATTCCTCATCCTCATCCCCTTCCCCATCCATCCCTATCTCCATCCCCAACTCCATCCCCATCCCTATCTTCATCCCCATTCTCTTCCCATCTCCATCCCTGTCTCCATCCTCAAACTCTTTTCCATCCCTATCCCCATCCCCATTCCCATCCCCATCTCCATCCTCATCCATCCCCATTCTCCTTCCTCCACTCCCTCTTCATCCCTTCCGGAGCCTGCTGGTTTCACCAACGTGCTCCAAGCTGTAGCTGGTGCTTCCCTTTTCCCACCAGGGAAAACCCTTCCTGATGTCTGCCCAAAACCCTTCCTGCTGCAGTTTAAACTCTCTCACTCTTGTCATCCTTGGTCAGCGGAGTATTTGTCTCCAGCAGCTCTCAGCTGCCCCCATCCCCATGGCACTGCACATCCATCGGGTCCATCCCAGCCTTCCCAGGGAGCGCTCATTCACCGGGAGGGCAAACCAAAGGAAACCTTGGGAAATCAATCCTTGATGTTTCAATAGCCTGAGGCCAGCTGGGAACCCTTCGGATGCCCTGGTGTGTTGCTCCCTGATGCTGTGGGAGCAGGGCAGGTTGCCAGGGCTGGCCCAGGACACGTGGCTGGAGGAGTGGGAGCGTTTGGAAGTTGGCTGGAGGGGTGGGAGCACTTGGAAGTGGCCTGGATCTGTCTCGGCCCCTCAGCAGCCACAGCTGCTCGGCAGCAAAGCTTCACCATGACTCACACGCTGTTAAAAGCCACATTTTCCCCCAAACTGCTCTACCCCAGCGAGGCTGCAAAGGCGCTTGGGCCGGTTAGGGAGATCTCCCTGGAAGTTAAGCACCGAATCCGCCTGCCTGTGAGGAATGAAATGCCTTTTGAAATCCAGCCTCGGGCACTTCTGAGCTCCTCCTGAAAGCCCGGGTGGCCCCGGACACAGGTCAGTGCAACAGAGCTGCACGCACCTTCCCGTGCTCGCTTCTGCACGTGGCAAACCCTCCGAGCCCGCGGAAGCGTGGAGGGCACACACCGGAGAAATCCCAGTGAAATTCCCCCCAAAACCCCATTGTTGCTGCCCACTTGCTGAGCCACCGCACGTGTATTTTGAGGGGAACTTCTCCAGATTGTCAGAATTGCTGAAAAAATCCCAACCCTGAAAGGGTCCCAAATTTACCCGATTCCTGTTTTTCTGCAAGAGGAACTGTCCAGGATGGAGCAGGGAGGTGTGAGGGAGCATTACCTGCCCCTGTGGGAGTGATGTGCTCTCCTGTGCACTTGCTACCCAAAGGCCATTCAAAATACAGAATGGCTGAGCTGCTTCTTTTCTCCTTTTTCTTTTTTTCTCCCAAGAAATTAAAAGTCCTGTTTGAGACCACCTTATCTGGCAGGTGAGGGGATGATTGGAAATGCCCTGGTGGAGCTGGCACGTCCGAGGACACAGCGAGGACCGGCAGGAACATCTCGGAGACACGCACAAACTTAATAAATGTTGGGGGGGAAATCTAATAATCGCTTTGCTGTCTCAACAGCTCTTTAGCTGATGGAAGAGACACTCATTTTTCACCGCGGACCACTGTTCTTCAGCCCTGTGAGAGCTCCCATAAAACACCCGCGCTCCGACGTGCCCTGAGTCAGCAGCACATCTGCCCAAGGTCTCCTTGGCAAAGCTCGGCAGCTGCCTCTGGAAAAGCCCAGACGTTGCTGGCTGCAGGTCAGCCAGCAAATATTTCCTCCCTGGCTTGTGTGCCCAGAGGCTGGAAAAATGCTATTTGTGGCCATCTCCCACCTTTTCTGTTAAAAATAAAGCTTGAGCGTGGCTCAGGGCTCTCTGGAAAATGATCAGCAAAGCGCTGGCACCAGGGATTTGGAGGGAAGCAGGCAATGTCCATCTGGTGCTTCACTCTTGTTTCCATTTCCCCTCACATTTACTGGGCAAGAGCCTCCGAGGTTGAAATCCAGCATGTGGGTGCAAGGACAGCTCCCCATCACGGAGATCCCGTGGGACACGCTGGGCCGAACCCTTGCTCTGGAGGGGACGTGCCGGCACGGGCAGTTATTCCGGACGAGGCACCACAAAAGCAATCCTGGCTCCATTTCCTCATGCACAAGCAGGCTCCCCTGCCCTTTGGCCTCCCGTGGAGTTTGCATTTTATGGTAAAGCTTTTAAAAAAAGCGGTTGCACAACCTCAAGCACGGGCCCCCGTGCTGGTTATCTGTACGGAGGCTGTGGGAAATCCCTGGCTGGACGTGTGGAGGACAGACACAGAGCCTTTCCCAGCACTCATGGAGCCACCCTCCACAATGGCTTTGGGGTCACCAGTGGGGATATTTCGGCTCAGAGTCCCTAGCGTGTGCACATGCAGGCTCATGGATGGTGGGCTTCTGTAGAATCATGGAATCACTGATGTCAGAAAAGGCCTCGAGTCCAACCGTGAACCAGCACCACCATGTTCACCACTAAACCATGTCCCCAAGTGCCACATCCACTCATTTTTTGAACTCTTCCTGGGAGTGGTGACTCCCTTCCAGGTCCTGCATGATCTCTGCCTGCATCCCTCATGGACAGTAGGGAAGAGGTGAAGCCCAGTATGGAGAAATCCAAGCAGCTGGAGCAGAGAAAAAAAAAAATCATCTGCCTTCTTCCAGGAAAGCACTTTGCGACCTGACTGCTCTTGTATTTGTTTACGAAGCACAGGTGTGGGGAGGAAATGCCTCGCTGCGGTGACAGGCCGCGTTTCCAGGGTCATCCCGGAGCGCGAGGCAAGCCAGCAGCCGTTTCTCATCCCCGTAATTAGAGAGAGCACGTGAGCAGATGAGCACTGAGCAACATTTACCCGCTGTAACACGGTCCTAACCAAATGCAGGCCTTTCTCTGCCACCCTGCTCAGCACCCTGCGCCAGGCAGGACTGTGCCCACAGCATGTTCCCAGGGGATTTAAACATCCCACCCAAACTCAGCCATAGGATGCCCACTGACTGCCGGAGGTCATCAGCTTCCTGGAATTCACTTCCCCTGCTTCTCATCACATCCCAGAGGTAAATTTAAGAACAACCTCCCTCCTCCACCCAGGTTTCCTTGGGTTTCCTTGGGTTTCCTTGGGTTTGCTTATCACTGGCAGCAGCTCAAATCCCAGGCTGGGATGCCTGGCAGGGACTGGTCACAAAGCATTCCCAGGTTCCTCCAACCACCTTCCATGGAATGCTCCACCTCCGATTCCCCTCCTCCCCCCACCAAAAACCCAGCCCTGAGCCCAGCCACTCCCAGCTCCTCCACAGCCATTTCCCAGGTTCCCAGACTTAACTGTCGAGGCTGCAGACACATTTATTATCTTTTTTTGCCATGCCATCTGGCATTTGTGTATCAGAAGAAGATTATATCTATGTCAAACAGGGGGAAAAATATCTCTCCCTGTAACAGTTGTAGAAGCAAGGGGGAGAAAAAAATACATTAAAAAAAAAAATTAAATCCTGCGGACCATATGGAAGATTTTTTTTTTTTCTTAAGTGATCTATCTTGAGCAATTAGGAGGTGTCACAGCCAATCTGCAGATCCTGGGCTCGCTGGGAGAGGAGCAGGGTGGCAGCGTCGGGCTACCTGAGTCACTAACACTGCCACTGCCCGAAATAGGCTGGGAACACGAGCTGGCCCCGTGTCCACTCCCAGAATGGGGGCAGAAAGGCGAGCCAGAGGAGAGGGAACAGAGCGGGACAGCTTGCAGCACGCCGAGTGAATCAGAGCAATGGCCTTTCTTTGCCTTTCGGGCTTTTATCACCGCGCGTCTTGCGAAAGCAATAGGTGTGAACCCGCCGTGGAGCCCGGCCAGGTTTGCAGTGCCTGCTCCGTGCCTCCCCGTGCCGGGGAGAGTGGAAAATTACCGGCTTCTCCTCCCAGGGCTGCCACACAGGCCTTGGCAGGGCCAAGGAACCAACCGCTGGCACGGCCCGGCGAGCGCCAAATGGAGCCAGCGCTGCCACCGCATCCTGCGGTGTGTGGGGTGGGGACCGGGGTGTGCCATGGGGACCGGGGTGTGCCATGGGGACCGGGGTGTGCCATGGGGACCGGGATGTGCCATGGGGACCGGGGTGTGCCCAGGGGACCAGGCTGTGCCCAGGGGACCAGAGTGTGCCCAGGNCATGGGGACCGGGATGTGCCATGGGGACCGGGGTGTGCCATGGGGACCGGGGTGTGCCCAGGGGACCAGGCTGTGCCCAGGGGACCAGAGTGTGCCCAGGGGACCAGGCTGTGCCCAGGGGACCGGGGTGTGCCCAGGGGACCAGGCTGTGCCCAGGGGACCGGGGTGTGCCCAGGGGACGAGGCTGTGCCCAGGGTGCCCTTGGCTCGGCAGGATGGGCACGGTCCCTCCTGGCTCGGCAAGGTGGCTCCACGGTCACCTCCTCACCAAGAGCATCCTCTGCAACGCTCCGGCTGCATCCCCCAGCTGGGGACTCCTGCGGGAGGTCACAGGGAGGGGAAGCACCGCCAGCACCACCCAGGAAAAGGTGGAATTCCTGGTGGGAATACCAGCAGGGGATGTGCAGGCCCTCCTCTCCCAGCCTGTGGCTTGCGGGCCCTCTGTGTTGGGGCAGCAGCTCCCGTCGGGAGCGGGGGCATCGCGGTTCTCCAGCCTGGAGCCGGGGTGGGAGAGCGGCTCCCACCACGCCCTGGCAAAGCAGACGGGCTCAGACCGACACCGCACAGGCAGCCCAGCCCCATCCTGCTGGGACACAGGGTAAACAAAGGAAATACCACAGAAGCAAACAGCATCGCTGCCCAGGGCACAGCCCGCCATCTTCCCCCACTGCTCTCGGGAGAGGCTCCTCGCCTCCTCCCTGTTTTCCCCTTCCACCACTGGTGCTCTTGCCTCTGGGACCCAGCTCAGCCCAGTATTTATTCTACTCCCAGCCCCCCAGAATTTCCCCTGGGTTTCACCAGTGCCAACCAGAGCCATTCCCTCCTTGCTGGGGTTCCCACCGGCCCGGGCAGATGTTTGCTGATGTGGTGGCGGGAGGGAGCGAAGCCCCAGCTGCTCTCCACTCTTCCTGCTGTGAAAGGTTATGCCATGGAGTTATTTTTACCAGGAAATCCAGCTGTGGTCAGAGCTCCTCTGGCAGCTGCCCAGCCCTGGGGGTGAGGAGCACCGAAACCCGCTGTTCCACCACCCCACACTGTGCTGACCTCCCTGCCGGGTACCCTCCCTCTGCCCCCCAGCATCCCCCACGTCAGCATCGCTGCAGAACATCCCACGGGGCAGGGACATGCCCGTGGCTGCCCCCAGAGCCCCTCTCCCTGCCCATCCCACTGCAAACACCCACGGTGGCATCTCTGCCCTGCACCGTGCGCCACTGATGACAGCCAGTGGGCCTGAGTCACCCGGAATGTCTCGCTGGGGCTTGACCGTGTCACCCCGAGTTTTGGGGAGAGGTGGGAAGTGGCCAAGGGGCAGAGAGGCATCTGAACAGCAGCAGGATAATTTAAAGGGCTCCAGCCTCCTCTGCTCTGTCCCAGAAACACAGGAGCCCCCAGTATCCCCACCCCAGCCCACCACTGCCCCTGTGCTGACAAGGACACAGAGGTCGGCCAGGTGGGGCAAAAATTTCCCACACTGCTGTCTTTTCATTGTAAAAATCCTTTTGAAAATGAAGAATAAGCATGAAAGTCCTGCTACTGGGCCAAGGTTGGCTGTGGTCCGTCCTGCACCCAGGGAGAGAAGATCCCTGCTGGGGTGCACCCTGCTAAAACCACTCCCTGCAGATCTGTGGCTCAGCAAAGCTGGTAAGAAAACCCTCAAAAAGAACTTGTTAGAAAACATGTCCCAGCAGAAATGTTTCTGAGGTTGCTCGTGGCTTGCTTGTTTAGGCTTCCCCATCCTCCCCAAGGATGCACCTGGAGCCTGCTCCACACTCCAAACCCCCCTCCTCGGGGTCACTGGGAAAGCTCTTGCTCTGGAGAACAGGACACTCATTCCTGCCCTGACCTCTCCGCAGAAGCCTCTCCAAACTCACTCGTTCCTCTCTTTGGTTACCTTCACGAAAGTTTCCCACATTTCCCATCCCCACTTTGCTCTGGCAGCCCCAGCAGTGACTCCCCTCTCCTTCTGCACCCAGATTCTCCCTTTCCCACCTTGCCCTTTCATTAGAGAAGCCCTCTCCTCTGTAGAACCCCAAGCTCAAAAATCCCTGGCTCCAGCTCCTCCAGAGCTGCTCCATCTCTGCAGGTTTGGGCAGGAGGTCTCCTTCCCCACCAGCATCCTTGCTCTGCACTGGAAACCCCCATCCTGCACACCCAGGAATTGAACCCCAGGCCTGTGAGCCCTTGCCCTGCAGAGCTGCTGTTCTGCAGGAAAAGAAGGGGATGAGAGAAATGGAGGGGGATGAGGGGAGGATGGATGTCAGCTCGGGAACATGTGAGTGGGAATGAGAGCTGGCAGTCAGCGAGGATCCCAGGTTTTTATCTGTTATCTGTTTCTTTAGATTTTACTTCTGTTCTGGGAAAACTGGGGGGAAAGAAATGTATCTGAGGTCAAACAAAACATTTTCTTTTGCTGAAAGGGAAGGATTTCATCTCTGCCTCAGCATTAGAATAATTTCCATTTCAAAAGTGGGCCGTGATTTTGAAATGAAAATTGAGACGGTCCCATCCCCAAAGGCTGAAGTGGGATGCTTTGACAGACCTTTTTTTTTTTTTTTTTTTTTTTTTTTCTCTTCGCCTTTTCAGTTGTTCTTANGTCGACACCTTTTTTTTTTTTTTTTTTTTTTTTTTACCTCCAGGGCCCTTTACCCTGGAATCAATATATCCCTGCGGAGAGCTCTGCATTTGACAAGCAGCAACTCTTCACCAGCTAAACATCCCCTTAAATCTTCATCAGTCGAGGCCAGGGCGCAGAGGTGCAGCCTCCTTGCCCAGGTCCCTCTGCCCTTGGATGCCATTTCCTCCACCCTCACCAATCCCTCAAGGATGTCGCCTGGCAATCCACACGACTCATTTAGCGCTTAATGCGCAGCGAGAGGAGCTGGTACCTCTTCCTTCCGTCCAAAATGATCTCCCAATGTTTGAAAATAAACGGCAGAAATATGTCCCAGCAGGTGTTACCTCCTCAATGTTGTCTTGTTTGTAGCCAGTCACGCGACAACATTCCCATAACATCAGAGGTAAGCAGATGGCACTTATTAATTTACATCGTAAATACGCTCTAATGTGTACACCGGGCCGCCGCCGCTGTGGGAGGCAGCTCTACCTATGGAGCATCGCAGCCCAAACGCCTCACCTGAGACCGGGAGCGGCGCTCCCGTGTCCCTCCCCTGGTTCCCGGGGAGCAGCGGCGTGTCCCGGTCTGTAGAGCAGCACCGGAGCGGTTCCGGAGCAGCCGCGGCGTTCTGCACCCCCGCGGGAGGAGGCCTCTCTCCACAGCTGTCAATCGGTCGCCCCAGGCACCAAACCGGAGAAAATGACACCCAAAGTTATTAGAGGCAGCAAGACTGCAGGCAGCATCAACACGGCATATGTCCCGCAGGAAACAGATTGCGCGGAACTTTTCTGACACGCCAAGGGGCCATCGGTGCCGAAATGGCTCATCCCGAGATGTGGAGCTGCCCGCGGGGAGGGGGACGTGTGCTGGGAAGGGGCTGCGTGTTGCCCGCAGGGTCCCAACCTGCAGCTCCGCTGGTGGCTCTCCCAAAGCACGTGCTGAGCCGCCAGCAGGGACACGCGGGAATGGGGACGGTGGAACTGCCTGGAAAATCAGGGAAGGTGTTCCCTTGGCCAGGCCACCCGGCACATCCAGTAATGATTGGGGCTGGATGGAGAATTACCAACGCAGATGGGTTTGCACTAAAATAGCTCCGTCCCATCTCCCCCTCCCAGCCCTCCCCTTCTCTCTTCTGCAGAGCAACACAGTTGAAAATTGGTGAGTTTTTAATTTTTTCAAGATTTTTTGGTTTGGGTTTTTTTTTTTTAAATTCTGGAAAGAGGCACAAGTACATGGGCAGCAAAGGGAACCCAACATCACCGAGGAACCTGAGAGGTGTAACTTTCGGCTGAAGGTGCTTCTGAGCTGGGGGAGCACCAGCCCACCCTTCTTGGTGTGGACGCTGGGGCTGCAAAGGGCTGTGGCACGGGAGAAGGAAGGACAACCCAAGGGCTGCAGCGTAGCCTCCAACTCCAACCTGCCAAGAACATCCAGCCTGCCTGGAAATCCCTGTCTGTGTTGCACAATGCAGGGGCTGATCCCCAAATCCAGCTGCCGCCCGTCCTGTTGGGACACCTTGTCGCTCAAACCCATACCTGGCTTCAGCCTGGCGTGGTGGGGGCCAGGTCCTTCCCTGTGCATCCCATACGGAAGATGGGCTTGCAGGATCAGAGCAGGCTGGAGGCTGGAATCTCCCACACCCTGCTCCTGGGCCCCCTCGATGATTCATGGAACACACACTCGTTTCTGGGGCTCAGGGCATTTCCGAAACGTGGCCAGGGCAGCCGGACGGGCACATCACAGGGAGCCTGGCCAGGGGCTAACGTGGCAACCAGAGGCCTGCAGGAGCAGCTGTGAGGCTGCTGAAGGACACGCCGGGCCTGGGAACTGGTGGTGCAGGGCTGCAAGGGCGAGTGGGACCCCACCACAACCACCTCGTCGTGCCCCACTCCTCCCCTCGCGGCCCTTCGATGGATCCTGCAGCCCTTCCCAAGGGGAGGGGTGTGCAGTGGCCCCGCTCCCGCTGTTACCTGCCTTGTCTGCTTCCCAGGCACTGCACCAGGAGCAGTGCCAGGCAGCAGGGTGGCCATGCACCTGGCAGGCCATGGGGAGGGAGCTTGTGGAGCTCTGCTTATCTCGCACGGGCTCCAGGCTCCCGTGCCAGGAGCCGGATCCTCCCCTGGACGCCAGGCAGCAGTGCCAGTGCCGGGGCTGCAGCGAGCCCTCGGCTTTGGAGGGATCTCTGCCCGTGTCCCACGGCACCAGGACCAGTGGCAGAACCAGGGGCAGGCAGAGCAGAAGCGCCAGATGCCACCACAGTGTCTGCCTCGCTCCAGACACACGGGCCTGGCGCTCCCAAGCAGGAGCAGGGAGAGCATCCCAGATCCTCACAGTGCCCCTGTGCTTTGTGCTCCTCTCCCCTGCTTGTCCTGCCTCTCATTCTCAGCTGTTTGGCCGCAAACCTGTGACCCTGGGGACACCCGGATGGTCACCAGCTGATGTCCAGCCCCGGCCAGGGAGGTCAGCACGATGGGAGTGTTGCTCTGAGGCCGTGTCCCCAGTGTCACCTGCGTTCAGCAATGGCTGCGAGCACCGAGGGTAAAAACCCAAGCAGAGCACGCCAGGAGGCCGTGGTGAAAGCTCCGTGAAAGGCATAATGTCATCCCTGCAGGGTTTGAAACCCACGAGCCATCAGCTCTGAGCAAGGTGAGCCCCGCGTCTGGTGCAGCACCTGCCCAGGGCCCCCCTGTCCTGCAGCCACCCCGAAGCCCAGGGCGAGGGCTGGATCCAGGGGAATATCACCCACACTGCAGTCTGCACTGGGGAGAGGAAATCCACTCCAGCTGCCAGCTCTGGCTGATAAGACAATCTCCTTTCATCTCTTACTGCCTCTCATGACACCCCTCCTTTCCTGGTTGCACCCAAGAGCCCGCGCTGCCCTGGGTGCGCTGCGTCACACTGACGTCAGGGAGGCAGCCAGGGCCACTCGTGGGGCTCCTTTCATAACCTGCCTGCCCCGGGGGCTCTCATTAATCATGATCTGCAGATAAGGGCCCTGCGGAGCCATTGCCAGCAGTCCCAGGGGAACCCACGCTGGTTTTTCCGCACAGCCGCCCCGGCAGAGCAGGAACAGGGCAAACACGCTGGGAAAGGAGGCTGGAAAAGGGCAGGCACCAGGCTGGAGGGGCTCCAGGTGTGTGCACAGGCAGCTGGCAGCACTGGGCTTGGAGCGCCCTGGTCCAGTGGAAGGTGCCCCTGCCCGTGGCAGAGGTGGGGAATGAGATGAGCTTTAAGGTCCCTGCCAACCCAAACCCCTCTGTGATCGCTCCAGCGCTGGCACAGAACCTTCCACATCCACCCTGGGACAAAAAAACAATGGATTTGGCCACAAGCCTCTGGCTTGGGCAGTCCTCATTTATCCATCCCATCCTGCTGGCTCAACGCTTGGCTGTGGATATTGAGCATCAGCCCCATCAGGAGACATCAGAGTCGTCCCACATCCACATGGCAGTGAGAGGAACAAGTCTGCAATTTTTCAGTTTTTCCTTCTTCTTGGAGATCTTTAAAAAATAAAAGAAAAAAAAATGAGAGTTTCCCAGCCCTACCTCCTTCTCCTTCATGCCTGCTCCCAGCTGGAAAACAAGGATTACCTTAGCTGCTGGATTTCTCTTGCTCAAGGAGGGTTATTTGCAATCACTCCTGGCATGGCTTTACTTTAAGCACTGGCCCAGCCCTGGTTTTGGGAAGAGGGCATAAATTCAGGGCTCATTTCGAGCCACAACCCTCATTTTCAGAATGTGATCCCTCCTTCCTGCATAATGAAAATCCCTCCCTTGTCTTGGGACAGTCCATTACAGGCAGAGGAGACCGGCGTGGTTTGCACATGGAAAAGAATTACTATGAGACACCTCTTAAAACATTTTTTTTAATTGATGTGCTCCCAGTCTCCTGTTTGCTGGTGGGTAATTAAGTCAATTAACAAGCATCTGCTTATTTATTTCCCTCATTTATGGATGTAAGCAGTTTGGGTAGCAGTTTGTAACGAGGGCCTGCTGCAGCTCGCCCGCCGATCCATGAATATTCAGGCAATCGCTGCACTCTATCTACAGGACCTGCTCCTCCACCTTCAGGAATCTGGGAACAAGCTCCAGGGTGGCCAGGGATGGGACAGGCTGTCAGCCTGGGGCTGGGTTGGACGGGGCTTGGAGAAACCTGGTCTGCTGGAAGGTGTCCCTGCCCATGGCAGGGGGTTGCAACCAGATGGGCTTTAAGGTCCCTTCCAGCCCAAAACAGTCTGTGACTCCATGATTACAAGTTCCCTCCTAATCTGCATTTTGGCAAAGCCCCTCAGACACTCCCGAAGTCCTCTTGGGGCTGTTTTTGTGTCCCTCCTGCAGACCATCCTTCAGAAAGCATTTGCAGGGCAGCTCGTGGAGGCTGGAAACCAGTGCCCGGCTGCCCTCAGCCCACGGGGGATGGTCAGATTTAACACCTCACCTGGAGCATGGCCCTCCTCTCCTCCCCACACCCATGTGCTTCCAGGATGGCTGCGGGAGGAAGCACCACCAGGAAAGCAGCAGCTCCCTGGGAATTCGTCTACCTTGGGATCATCCAGGTGGATCTCCACCAAGCCCGCTGACCCTCCTGGAGGTCTCCCCAGGACCTTTCTGGGGTCACCCAGGGCTCAGAGCACTTTGGGGACACCCCGGACACCACTGTCCCCATCTCCCTTGTGAAACACGCTCCGAAATGCCCAGAGCCAAAGGCCACGAGCCCGGCCAGCGACGTTCCCATGCGGACCAAACAACTCCCGGCGCTGCCTCCAAAGAGTTCTTTAATCACGGGGAGCACGACGAAGGAGGCCTCGGAGCCAGAGGAAGAGGGCTGAGCAGTCTCCGGGCAGAGCCTCCATCTCGGCGAGCAGTTTGCAGGGCACAGCTGCTGCTGACTCCTCTCTTGCAGACGCACCGGTTTTATTGCCGTGTCAGCAGCAGCGATGTTTACTCCCTCCCCGAGCCGGCTGGCAGCTCGGGTGCCGAAACCCTGCAATGCTCGACACGCTGGTTTTCCAGGATTTGGGGGGAAAGGGATGCTCCCGGCCCGGGGAATTGCCAGAGCGGCTCGGGCCGGCCCTGTGTGCCCTGCCCCTGGTGGGAGATGCCACCAGCAGCTCGGAGGAGGCTGCACGAGAAGCATCCATCGTGCCTGGGAGAAGGGCGGGAAAGGCTCCTAAGCAGCCTCGCAAAATTCCTTGGGTTTGGGAAATTAATTAGTTTAAACGAGCAATTAGAGCTCGATTTAGCATGAGCTCGTTGCAGCTCTGCCGGATGGCTGCGCCTTCCCCTCTCCCGCTCTTCAAACGAGAGTTTTGGGGTTTTACAGCAGAAATCATCGGGGCTGGGAGGGCAGCCAAGGATGGAAGAAACCAGGGATGACAGTGGGTGAGGGAGGGCACAGCTGGGAGGGTCATCTCCAGGGTGCAGGGGGCCGGACATTTGGCCAAATCCTGCTGTTGGAGATCTCCAGGGTGGTTGGAGCTGGTCGGCCTCGTTTCAGAGCTCACAGAAATTTGCCATCCAGTTTTGAGAAAACTCAAGAAAGTCTAACAAGAGTCCCAGAAAAACCCTCCAATTCACAGCGGAGCAGGAGGTATCAGAATAACGATAATAATAGTAATGATCATTGGATGAAAGTTTGCTGTCATGAACTGGCTGCAGCCCAAAGCTGCTTAATAGACTCAATTCCCGTGTGACAACTGAGCGAAGGCACCAGAGAAATTCACATCCCGTGGCTTTGCTGATAATTAAAAGATCCCTTCGGGGCAGTGCAGAGCTGGGACCTTTCTTCCACCCATGCTGACCCCAGAGAAGCCACACTCAGTTGTTGGTGCCCCTGGATCCCTGGCAGTGTCCCAGGCCAGGTTGGACGGGGCTCGGAGCAGCCTGGGATCGTGGAAGGTGTCCCTGCCCGTGGCAGGGGGTGGCACTGGATGGGTTTTAAGGTCCCTTCCCACCCAAACCAGTGTGGGATTCCAAGACTCCACAATAACTGCATGCTCTGAGCCCTCCTTTAAGTCTTTTTAGAGTCTCTGGAAGCCAACAGATGAAGACATCATTTTCCTGGGCAAATGAAGCGATGTGCTTCCCCCCAAGGAAATCTCTTCTATTCTGCCCCTTTTCCTTAATCCCACACAATTTGAGAGACAGTTGATTTATAGATTTCAGGGGCCCCCTTTTTTCCCGCTGCTGCCACAAGTGAGATGGATCACACACATCCCACCCTGGATGAGGTTTCAGCGCGTGTGCTGAGCATTCCCCGTGTCCCCCACGGACAGGGCACGCGGGGACGAGGGTGGGGAGGATTCCAGGCAGCACCCGGGGCCCCAGGAAGGTATGGAGGAGGCAAATCCTCACCACAGAAAGGGGCACTTGATCTGAGTTCCAGGGAGGGGAAGGAAAAACGTGGAGTGAGAGGAGGAATTGGTGCTCAGGAGGATGGAAGGCAAGGCAGGGTGAGCACAGGGGTTACACTGAGGGGTGGGTGGTCTTGGGGGGTCTTTAAAATCCAGCCCAAATAGGGTCACTCTCGCAGGGATTAATAATTGCCTCTGTTTGATATCCTCCCGTCCCAAGCTGCGTGCTGGTATTCATCTGGAGAGAATAAAACCTAAACCAACCAACCAAAACAAACAAAGAAACAAACAAAAAGCCTGCTGCCCCAGACAAAACAAATAATTAAAAAAACCCCCAACTCTCTCCATCCCCAAAAAACCCCCAAAACTCTGACCCCCTCAAAATACAGTACTCGCAAAGAAACAAACAAAAAAAAATTAAAAACAAACACACACACGCAAACCCCCCAGAAACCCAGCCCTCCCAAAAAAACTCTAAAAATCCCAACACCTCCAGAAAAACCACATCCCCCCAAAAAATCCCCAAACAAACAAACCCACCCTGAAAAAAAAACCCCAAAAAATGAAAGAAAAAAACCAACCTCCCAAAATCCAAAAAATCCACCCTGAAACAAAACCCCAAAACCCCCAAAAAACCCTAGAAACAAACAAACAAACAAAGGCTAAATGAAACCAAACCCCACCCCAAAACCCCCTCAAAAATAAAAAACCTCCTCCAGAAACAACCCCACCCACTCCAAAACNTGCTGCCCCAGACAAAACAAATAATTAAAAAAACCCCCAACTCTCTCCATCCCCAAAAAACCCCCAAAACTCTGACCCCCTCAAAATACAGTACTCGCAAAGAAACAAACAAAAAAAAATTAAAAACAAACACACACACGCAAACCCCCCAGAAACCCAGCCCTCCCAAAAAAACTCTAAAAATCCCAACACCTCCAGAAAAACCACATCCCCCCAAAAAATCCCCAAACAAACAAACCCACCCTGAAAAAAAAACCCCAAAAAATGAAAGAAAAAAACCAACCTCCCAAAATCCAAAAAATCCACCCTGAAACAAAACCCCAAAACCCCCAAAAAACCCTAGAAACAAACAAACAAACAAAGGCTAAATGAAACCAAACCCCACCCCAAAACCCCCTCAAAAATAAAAAACCTCCTCCAGAAACAACCCCACCCACTCCAAAACCCCAGAAAAATCTTCAACACCCCGACGAAACAGCAGGCTTTGGGTTGAAGATGGATAAGTCTCTGCAGGGAAGGGAGGTGCTGTTATCCACATCCATCCGCAACTTCCCAACAAACTACCCTGGGGTAGCACCTACCCTTGGCCAAATCTGTTGTGCGTGTCCAACACCCCCTGCTCTTATCACCCTTTTCAGCACAGCGCTCCCAGCTCCTGAGAGAACCCCTCCCACGGCCATTTCCCGGGGACATCTCGTCCTTCCCGGCGCACGAAGCTCTCCGGGCCCCGCGGGTGCTCGGAGCTGCTGCCCCGCCAGGGTGGAAGGGGCTGCTCCGGGCTCCCGTTCAACAGGCACAGGAAATAATCCTCGTGGCACCATCTCGCCTGGCCTCGCCTCTGCTCCCGCTGGGCCTGCCTCTCCTCCAGAGGTGCAGCTGCCTTGGAGGCTCTCGGAGTTGGAGGAGGAGAGGTTTTGGCATCTCTTCCCCCCAGTGCCCCCTGTGCTTTCTGGGTTGCTCAGATGGCAGCAAAGGCAAACACGCTTTTCCTGGATCTCCCCCTAGAAGGGGCTCAGGGGAGGG